>OY821517.1:321159546-321307046 GCA_963682025.1 Cordilura impudica | reverse complement strand
ATAATAATAATAATAATAATAATAATAATAATAATAATAATAATAATAATAATAATAATAATAATAATAATAATAATAATAATAATAATAATAATAATAATAATAATAATAATAATAATAATAATAATAATAATAATAATAATAATAATAATAATAATAATAATAATAATAATAATAATAATAATAATAATAATAATAATAATAATAATAATAATAATAATAATAATAATAATAATAATAATAATAATAATAATAATAATAATAATAATAATAATAATAATAATAATAATAATAATAATAATAATAATAATAATAATAATAATAATAATAATAATAATAATAATAATAATAATAATAATAATAATAATAATAATAATAATAATAATAATAATAATAATAATAATAATAATAATAATAATAATAATAATAATAATAATAATAATAATAATAATAATAATAATAATAATAATAATAATAATAATAATAATAATAATAATAATAATAATAATAATAATAATAATAATAATAATAATAATAATAATAATAATAATAATAATAATAATAATAATAATAATAATAATAATAATAATAATAATAATAATAATAATAATAATAATAATAATAATAATAATAATAATAATAATAATAATAATAATAATAATAATAATAATAATAATAATAATAATAATAATAATAATAATAATAATAATAATAATAATAATAATAATAATAATAATAATAATAATTAATGGGTTAATAAAAATGTCTTTTGGTTTAGTTTAAAAAATAACAACAAAATTTCAGATTATTTGAAATAAGTCACATATAGCCTAAAAACCACCCTAATAGTCGTTTATAAACATATGAATAAACACAAATTAAGTACTGATTTTTGTTAAAGTTCTAATTAAATATTTGGTTTCGATATCTTTTTTTTTTTTTTTCTTTTCATATGTATTGTTAAAGTTTATTGCAATTTATGGCATTAACTAAATATGTATCTCGAGAAAAACAACACACTCTTACAGCTAATGACTGTTTACTTTATTAACTTAAAACGAATTATGTTGATTGTGAATTGGTAGCCATTGAAATTCGTGATTATTATACCGAAGTAGCGAATGTTTGGAATAAAAAATTATAAAGACAAAAATTCTAAAAGACACTGTTAAAAATGCCGATTTCCTTCTAAAGTATGGTATTGATTTTCTATTTTTATTTCTTGTTCAATTTAGGAACATAAATAAACACGTGCTTTATTTGCTTTATCATTTGTTTTGTTTGAAATATAAAATTAACAAAAGATTTAACAACAATAAATATGCACGATCAATCTCGTTTGACCTAATGTGAATAAACCATATTTCAAGACAAAGCATTTTAGCCAAGGCTGTTCTAGGTTAGACATTTATATACGAAGACCTTCATGTAAGAGTTTGTTTCTTAAGAAACATATCATGAAATTCCTTAGAGAAATAAGCAAAATGATTATAAATTTTTTTCATTACACAAGTTAAGTATATTTAGTGTGCTAATGAGCAACGTCATAAAATACAAATAATGAGTAATATCAGGATTTCAAGTTTAAGAATTTAAAAATGAATTAATTACTAATGATTGTTATAAATAAGTTATTTTCTATGAGGATGTTAATGAATCGACTTGACCTATTTAATTATAGTTTTGAATAAAAATAAAACAAAACTGAAAAACCACAAATATAAAAATTCCAAAGCACACCACAGATCCGGCCAAATTATTAAATAAGTTCATGTGTTAAATTATTGTATTTAAATAAAAAATAATTAATAATAACGTATATATAAAAATATCATTAAATAACAAAGTATGATAGTAAAGTTCGGGTAGGTCAACTATGCGATAACATACGGAATGTGTTTCGAACAATAATCAGATCCCAATAACGCTGCATATAACTAAAGTGGGAAACTGACTTTGCTTAAAAAGCCAAATCGGAAGAATAAAAAAGCACTAATAATTGTACAAGTTTTATATGGATTTTAGTTTTATTTTCATACCCTCCATACTACGGTGCAGAAGGATTATGTAGGTTTGTCATTCCGTTTGTAACGTATGGAAAACCCCATTAAGTATATATATCCACGAGTCGATAAAGCGATGTCTGTCTGTCCGCCTGTCTGTTGAAATTACGCTAATTCACAAACTAAACCATTTACCTGAGAAAAGTTATGATAATTTAGTTTGTCATTATTTCGAGCAGGCTTGTATTTAAAATGGGGTACATAGGGCATCATAGTGCCGAGATATGTTCAAAAAGATGAAGACACCTCTTAAAATAATTTAAAAATTAAGTGTGCTGTCGTAATATTTAGTACCAAAAAATCCCAGCCCTCGAAATTCGAGTGCAAATTCTGGGAATATTTATTTTTTTGTTCAATTATAAATATTTGTTGAACAAACAGAAGATATACAACTAGATTTGTTAATAAATAATTTTATAAGAGCCTAATGGTGTGCTAATCAATTTTAGCCAATTCACAATTCAACACAAATTTAATAAACACGCACACACAGCATTGTATAATTAAACCCTATAACACTATGTGGTTTGGGTTTAAAGACTTTGTGCTACCGTTTATAAATACCAAAAATATTTGACCTACACCCAGCTTTTATTAACCGATCGACTCAGAATCACTTTCTGAATAGATTTAGTTAAGTCTGTCCGTCTGTCCGTCTGTGTGTCCATATAAACTTTGTAAGCAAACTACCGATCGCAAATATAATGAAATTTGGTACATAAGCTTCCACCGGCCACAGGATGAGCGCTATTGAAATTGGTGAAACTCGGTCCATGTTCAGAACTAGTCCCCATACAAATAACCCTTATCATATCCATTAATCAGTAGACCAAAAATAATCCCTATAGGACAATTCGTACTCATAGTCTCCATATTGAGCTGCTTCCGATCTTCACTTACATAAATGTTAAAAAAAATAAAAATATTGCACAGATTTTTCTCAAATTTGGTTTGTATATATTTTTTCAACATATAAGTGACGTTACCAAATATGGTCAGGATCGGTGCATTGTTCGAACTAGTCCCCATATAAATATGGCATCCGATATGAACTTTTTCATATCTGCCAGAACAAAAATTAATAACAATACCACTCAAATTTGGTTTATGCTTATTTTCTATATCCAATTATTTGGATATACCTGGACTATCGTATAGGGTATCGTATAGTCAGTCTATACCGACTATAATTTTCTTACTTGTTGATGTGTAAACATCTGTACGCGCAGGGGGCAAATTTCTATTTTACAATACAATCACAAAAACAGCGTAACACAAATCGGTGTGTGACTTATGTTTGTATTGGTGAAAAAATTATGATATAAAATTGTTTTTTTATGACAATTTTTTAAAAAGCGTCATCTATGTATCACTTATATACGTTTATATTGGGATATTTTTAACGCTATACAGCAAAGGGTTGTTGAATTAGCTGAAATAGATTTTGCTATAACTGATACATAGATGACCTTTCTGTTTGATTTTAAAAGATGACATAACAAATCTTTAATAACTAGATGTTTACACATCTCCCCCGTGATCGGACTCACAAGATTTGTTTTTTGTTTGAAGTTTAAATATATGTTAGTAGCAACTTTAAATGCATTTTACTCAAAAAAAAAAAAAAAAAAAATTGTTCAGGATGGTGCAAATTTGTAAACATGGTGGACAGCTAAAAAGAAATATCTTTCAAATGGGATATTTTTGGTTGAATTCGGTTGGTAACTGAAATTTGTAACAAGAAATAGATTTGCCTATTAATATTATAGATTAAGTTTATCAAATTATCCAATGTCGAATTTTCTAATCAATGTCGAATCTAACGAATACCTTTGAAAAATATTTGTCGGAGATCGTTTTACCCTTTTTAAAATAATCGAGGCAAATGAAACAACCTGCATTGCAAAGAACTGTCGGCATGATCTTGTTGGCCTTGTTGCTGCATATTCACCTGAATAATTCCGACTGTTCCTTGGGTTCATCCAGGGTTACGAAGCGGTTTTAAAACTTCTTCTAATTGCAGTTGAGCATTGAAAAATACTCCTACGAAATGGTCATATTGTGGCATTTATGGTCAAGTAAGCTAACTTCTTCATGTCCAAATATACATGCACGCACTCAGTTGAGATGCCTACATAGTCAGCCACCTCACTCATTTTTATTCACTGATCGTCTAATATCATTCCATATATTTTATCTATATTTTCTGGCGTGACGAATTCCCTTCAGCGGCCGGAACGTTGAGCGTCACTTGTTCTGGTATGACCATAATGAATTTCAGAAAACAACCTCTTAATCATTGAAGTTCATGGTGCAGAGTCCATGTAGTGCTGTCTTGTTCCACCATTTACAATGCTTTATTAGCACTCGAAATCCATTTTTAATTTCTGTCAAACACAAACTAAATGATGCAGCTTTCACAAAATGTTACAGTAATCTACCTAAAGCGGATAGCTAACCGGAACAAGATTGATTTCTGATAAGCAAAGTGCAAATAAAAACATTTATTTCCGCCGAAAATAGGCTAGCTGGAATGGAATTTGCAAAAGAACACATAAACTGGAGTACAACCAAATGGGAGACCGTCGTTTTCTCTGATCAGTCGAAGTATATTTTAAAAAGTTCTGATGGATTTAGGCTAGTACGCAGACCTAAAGCACAACAGCTTAATCCTCGGTATACTCAAAGTACGATAAAATATGGAGGAGAGAATGTTTTGGTCTGGGGATGTTCTTCTGGTCATGGTATCTGACCAGTTTATAAAAGAAATGGCATAATGGATCGTTTCATATATAAATATATCCTAAAAAGTGTAATGCTATCACACGCAGAGGAGGAAAAGCCACATAGGTGGTGGTATCAACATGATAACGACCTAAAACACACGGCTAAATGCGTGAAAGTATTGTTCATAAACAAAAAGATTAACGTTTTGAAATGGCTAGCCCAATCAGCTGATCTCAGTCCCATAGAAAATCTTGTGATATTGTAGATCGTTGAATAAATCGCGATGGTAGCAGAAATACGGATGACCTTTTCCGGCAAGTGAAAATTACATGTAATTGAATTTCCGGTAAAATTTTATCTAATCTAATAGAATACATGAAACTCAGATTTCAAGAAGTTTTAAAAAAATAAGGGCTATGCAACTAGATATTGGTAAAATTCTAATTTTTATTGAATGAACAAAAAAATGTTATGCGCACATTTTTTCTCTGATATTTTTTGTCAGAAAAGAAAACGGATTTAGTGTTTTTTGGCACAAAAGTGGTCTGGGGCATTTGCATTTTCTTGGCGACTTTTTATTCGAAGACAATTTAAAGCTGAAATCGATTCAACTTGTCGCAAAAATTAAACTGTGGAACGAAATTTTTGTAAAATCTAAAAAAATCATATTTTCCCCATATAAACATACATGAAATTTTCATTCGATTTCTGGAGTGACTTCTTTATCCGATTTTCCCCAAACTTCATATTTATTAGGTCCATATAGAAATTAAACAAACTGGATCCCGACGTTTTCCAAAATCGCATTTTCATTAGCAATCTGCAGTTTGATTATAAGGTTTACACACAGACAGGCAGACAGACAGATAGACGGACAGACGGACGGACGGGCATCACTAGATCGACGCATAATATATTTCTGAGTCGATCGGTATAACAAAATATTCTTGGTAGTTACAAACATCAGCTCAAACTCATTATAGCCTGACCAGATATTGGTCAATTTTCTATCGGAGTTTGTGCACATTACTTATATACTCATAAAAATAAATCAGACGGTGTTTATTAAATAACATGTTTTATATTTAATTGTATGTAACTTATAAGTACCTTTCATATGATAACGAATTTGTATATAGTTTGTTCGGATCAACTGTGAAATATCAGCAAAAATCTAAAAATTCACCATTTATTTACCTTTTTCATTTTTTCTTGCTCTGTAATATATCCAAGTTTCATGGCGATCTACCGATGCCCCTCATGAAACCGTCCCTGTCTGTCAAACTACATAGTATAAGTTTAGTTTAGTTCATGAATTATGTAAGTTGTTACAAATGCCAGCACATTTTATCTCCGACCACAAAGATTTGTAGGGTATAAATTGAAATTACTCATAAATGCTATAAATTGCTAAGCTAAACAACAATGAACTAGACCTTGTATTGTCTAAGTTGATAATAATTTAATTCAAATCAAATACGGAACAATTTCATACATCGATGACGAAAAGAAAGAAAATCATTAAGCGCAAACATATACAAATTCTTTAAAAAAAAAACAAACACACACACATACACATGTTTAAATAAGATTATAAATAAATAAGATTAACCGCAACTGAACAGCTGTTGCTGCTTGCGGTTTTAAAGTTGGGTTTTTTTCTTCATTGTAATTGTTTGTATTTTTTTTCTTTTTTTTTGTTCTAACTAGACGGAAAATTGTTACAACAATTACTTATTTAATCATCTTAATATGAATTAAAATGTAGTGAATTAATTTACGTTTTTTTTTTCTAGTTTTTCTGTTTCTAAGTCAAGTTCTATTCAAGAACGAGAAGAGGAGTTGATACAAACTGGAGACAGAGACATAAACTTTAACGAGTCATCAATCATCAAATGGTAAATACCGCCAATAGAGTTTTTTTGTTTCGTCTGAAAAACATGACTTGAAGCAGTGAAGAAAAAACAAAACTGACAGACTGACAGATTGGCCGGAATTAAATGAGCTTGCAAACCGTTTAAAGTTGGCTGAAATCTGCCACTGCAAGAGATGATTCAGTGTCATCTTTGTATGTATGTAGTTAGTTTCGAAAAAAGAAAAACTGAATGAATATAAAACGGGCCATGAATGCACTATCGTTATACCCTACACCACGATAGTTGACCTCGATCTATCTTTTATTATACCGATCGACGCAGCAATGTCCGTCTGTCCGTCCGTACTTCTGGCCGTCTGGCCATCTGTGTGTCCATGTAAACTTTGTTATCAAACTAAAGCTCGTAAGTATGAATAATTTTCATGAAATTTTGCATATAAACTTTCATCGGATGAATGTTATTTAAATTGCTGAAACTCGGTTATATTCAGACATAGTTTCAACGTAAATGACCCTTATGCCATAATATCCAAATTATTATACAGACCTTGGTAAATTTTGATTTCGGGTTGTTTATTACTCCATTAAATACTGTGTCAAAAACAAACTTTGTTGAACAATTCTTCATCATAGCCTCCATAGAAAATTGCTTCCCGATATTCACTTGAACTATCAAAAACAATAAAATTGTAGAGGTTTATCTAAAATGTTGTTTGTATAATTTTTTGCAAAAAAGAAGTATCTTCACAAATTGTGGTTAGGATCGGTCGATTTTTCGACCTCGTCCCCATATGGATATAGTATCCAATATGAACTTTTTTAAAATTTATCGTACTTTTTTAGAAAAACCGGTGTCCCCACTTTTGGATAATAGGCGTATTAGTTGTGAATTCTCCATAGCAACTTTTTTTGAAAGCAAAGCGTTCTTCTGCATATTGCGAATATCCATCAACAATTGGAATGATAAACAACACATCGCAATTTGTTTCCTATCATATCTCGATTGTGGCCATTGTGTTTTCAAGACAAACTATTACGGACGATGACATTGTAGGCGGCAACTACGTCCGCACAACACATCGTCTGAAAGAAAGGATCATTAATCTCAGCTTTGTATAGCACAACATGTATGCGCCAAGCGTTGTTTACTGCCAAATCCAAAAGACATGTAAAAATACACCACTCCAATTTTTTTTCATCTAATGGATACTCTGTAGAGGCTAATGGATTGATATATGTGGTGAAATCTTATCATGGCCTTGTCGTTATTTACAAATATTCTGGCTATACTGAAACCAACATTTTCCCTTCGTTCCTGACAGAATTTTATACTTTTCCTGGTGGTCTAATAAACAAATTTGGCTGCCATTGAGACGACATTATTGGCTCTCCAGCGTACTATTGTTACTTCGATAATCATACTGTTTTCTTCATATCTTGTTTTCTTCACTTCTTTGACGGGCATTACTGGAAGTTCTTTTTGTTCTATTATCGCGTAGTATACCAGTTGCTCTATATCCCAATCGTATCAATTCACATAATAAGTGATAGTTTGTAAAATAATTGTCGAAGTTTACTTTGTGGTCCATTGCTACAATTGGCATTTTTGCTAGCATGGACTTAACACCTCGTTCGCCTAGGAGATGAGAACTCGTATTGACTTGCCACAATACACATCAAAAATATAGCGGTTCCCATCTGAACTTGTTGCTGCCCAGGTGTTGTGACCAAATCGCACTGGTTTTATCACAATAAATAGTTTCGCTGGATGACAACCAAAATATTGGATAATAGGTTCATCTACTGATAAGTTTTCATGTATAAGATCTTATTAACAAGAATTTCTCTCAATAGGATTGCAAGGGGATCTCAATTAAACATTTTGTCCTTCGAACTTTTGGCAAAGCTGTTATCCGCGAAATGCAAGTTTTGCTTAATTTCTAAAAATCATTTCGTGTAATTGATCTCGCAACCACTGGGACACGCAAGTATGCATTCAAACTATAATAACCGCACTTTGATGATAGCGGGACATATTCACTTAGCAATAACAACCCAAAAAAATTTTGTAAATCACCGTTATGCCACCGTTTTCGGTTATCAAGATTGTCAGTATCGAATATTTTTTCAAATAAAACTCGGTCATTGCTTTGATGAAGTCATCAGCTTTACCACGTACTGTATTATGCGTTCTGCTTTAAGATGGCAAAATATGTCTTAGCTTAGTCACTTTGATTGATTTTTCCATGAAACTCATCGTCACTGTCATTCCAATCCAAATTAGAATCATCACTTTATTTTCTTAACAGAAACTCAATTTTTTCCGGCACATCGCTCGGCATATTTGTACATAATAAATCATCTTCATTTCCTTCGTCCTCATCACCCACAAAGCCGGGATCTGGTGGCATGACTAAAATATCGTAGATAGCATTATCGCCATCGTTTTCCACTATGTGCTCTACAGCCTCCTGAAGTCGCAAAAAGTCCTTTTGTTCTCTAAAAATATTGCGGTTCGTCATATTGCAGAAATTCTAAAACCTGGTGACAATTTAATAAAACCATACCTTGTATTATTATATTTACCATTTTTTGTTAACTGAATGATTTTAAAAGCTTGCGCACTAGGGCGGGTCGATTTGCAGGGAGGCAAAAAAATCGCTCAAGTGACAGGGAACATCATATTCTAGGGATCAAAATAAGAAAATTTGCCAAGGAACCATACCTCCAAAACGAATTCTGATGTCCCAACTTTTGACCGGTCTGTCTGTTTATGTGTCTGTCTGTCATGGAGCAACCCCATTCCCCCTCACGCAATTAATCTGAAACTTGACCCATAGTCTTGCTGTGACTACAGATTAATTTTGGGGTAGTCACGCAGAGTCACGAATAGTCACGGAGTGAGCTAAAAGTTATTTACCCTCATTCGATCGATATTTTTGAATAACATAACATAGTCAAGGCGTATCATTATTATTTATTAGAGTAGAAGATACGTATACGTATGAGTGTTAATTTTAATATTAAATCAAACATATTCAGCCCAATTCTAAACAAAAATGGTGATTTTTTGAAATGTTTGTATGGGGAACTCCCGGGGGGTTCCAGGTGGCATGCCACTGGGGGTCAATCATACATTTGGACTCGATTAGGGCACTCTAAATTGGTCAAAGTGAGACAGACAGACAGACAGGTCAAAAGTCGGGACATAAGAATTCGTTTTAGAGGTATGGTTCCTCGGGCAAAATTTCTTATTTTTTGATCCCTAGAATGCGATTTTCCTTGTCACTTGGGCGATTTTTAAAGCGACACACACACACTCCTCAGCAAATGTTTATTCTGTAATAATTAATTTTAAGTCGCTCTAAATAAAAAAACAAATTATAATCTAAATTTAACAAACTAAACTGAATCAAAATCTGAAATTGAAGGCACTAGTTTTTTCCTTTGGTACCACGTGATATGTGTTTCTAGATTTAAAGACGTAACGATTTTGCTTCGACTTGCCAGCCGTTTAACAGGGGACAGAGAGCGGTAATGGGTTAAAAATATTCACTCTCAGATGGAATATTTATATTTCTTTGTTTATAGCTTATTGGGGGATATACTGTTGGACCGATCTTCTTGAAATTTGTACAGACTCTTTTTGTGCATCTGGGATAAGTCACAGTCTATAAATCATTTTAATATTTTTAGTGGGCATGGCACCTCCCATAAATGTGGATCTTTAAATATCATATAAGCGGAGTACCATAGAAGAGCGATTTTTCAAATTTTTGTGAGGTCACATATTATTAATGTTATTAGCCACGCCGAAATTGGGCGAGTACTATGACAAAGACAGCTTTGCACGATCGGAGCAATGGGAGTGGTACCCCACACAAAGCTAATATTAAATGTCATGTATCTGGAGCACTGTAATGGTGAGAGCCTTGGGATTTTGCGTGAGCCCATAAGTTATTCATGTATTTGGTCTAACATAAATAGGCGTGGTCGGAGCAGTGATATTAATTAAAACCTGTGAATCATTTTACTGGACATGACACTTCCTATACAAATAAAATCTGAGGTACTATAAAAGCTTGAAACTTTTGATAAGTGCTTTAAATACCAATTTGAGTAGTTGCGAAACATATGGGCGGAATCGCCAAATTCAAAAATCACTGAAATTAGAAATCGCTAAAAATGAAAATCGCCAAAAAAAAATCTTCAAAATTAAAAATCGGAAAATGAAAAATCGCCACATTCAAAAATCGCCAATATCTTAAATAAAAATTGCCATATGATGTTTTAATTCAAGGCCAATTGTGAAGTGTTACCAGATTTGATTCGGTTTGGTTTTCTCATGGGTAGCAATACGTAGTTAGCTCCCAATTAGGAAGACCCAAAAGTTGTATAATATTTTAGCGAATTAAAGTACCAAAAATATTGTCAGCAAGCACAACACAAACTTCGTAGGAAAATTTTTGTATAAAAACATATACATAGATCAATAACTTTCGGCAAGTCAATCAATTTCAAGGCACAAGAATTTGCAATGGCGCTGCGATAATGTTAAAAAAATTGGAGCCGATTTTTAGCGATTTTTTTTAAGGCTTAGTAACTAATTTCCTTCAAATACAGAAAAACCTTACGAATTTATCTGTTCAAATAAACTCCTACAAAAAGCTTTTTGATGATATTACCTTCTCCATACGTCATAAGTCTCCAAGACTCTTAAATAAAGAAAATGATTTACAGAACATTGGTGAATCTGGCTTTAGTGGAACAAATTAATGAACGGTCCGAGAATTCCTTTATTAAATTTACCCAATATATCTGGAAATATTGTGAACCCTATTCCTATTTCAAATACTGGCAGTAATAATAATGCGGCAGATCTGCTGGAAGTTAGCAAACCATCATCTTTACTTATTTCGGAGTGTAATAATAATATACATAACCCGTTAATAGTCATACCACCTAAAAAATGTATTTTTGTTTCCCTCATATAAGAACACAATTGAACGTTAATGCTGATATTTTAACGTACAAATTTAATTTTTCTCAACAGAGCAGCATTGCATCATTTTAAATAATAGTACCTTTTGAATTATTTGACCGTATAATTGATCCTGGATTTTGGGCTGAAAATATAATAGTACGTGAATTTGTTTATAAGGATATTCAGAGATTAAATAAAATCACTCGGCTCCCACCACGTGGGAATAATAATGCCCCAAGAAACTATTTTTACTGATACCTGGCGATGTAATAAAATCTTAAATACCGAAATTCTTTGCAACAAATATGAAATTTTTAAACTTGATAGACTTATAGACTACTACTACTGGCGGTGGAGTTTTAATTGCTGTATCAAACATTCTGCCATCTGAAGAAATAACATCAGTTTCATTGAGTGTTATAGAATTAATTGGAATCAAAATTAACTGAACGGCAAACAAATTTTTATAACTTGCTCTTACATTCCTCCGAGTTGTGGACAATCGATTTATAATGCTCCTTTTGAAGCTATTAAATACAACGTATTGAAGGCCAATCCAGTAGATTAAATTTTTGTAGTTGGTGATTTTAATTTAGCTTTAGTATCCTGGAATTTTCTACCTGATACCTTTATCTACACTCCAATAAAATTGAATTCAGTTGATGAATTTTTTAACAATATACTTGATTTATGCCTATTTGAAATAAATGGTGTTTATAATGATTTAAATAAGTTGCTTGATTTAGTATTGGTTAATGAACCGGCTGATTGTACCTTGACTCGATTTGATCCCATTACTCGACCTGAAGACCGACATCATCCCACCATTAAAATTAGCTATAACATTCCTTTTGTACCAGAATTTAACATACATTGTAATTAAGAAAAAGTTTATTGTTACAATCGGACGAATTACTCGGATTTAAATTATCTGTTATGTAACACCAACTCGCTGCAGCTGTTACACTGTGGTGGTCTCCTTGGAATTCAAAAAAATTATCCGGAATTAAAATTAAAAAAAAAAACAAACGTTACAAGCGATATAAAGGATCTGGCGCACTTATTGACAATATGGTAAATATTCAGTTGCTCGTGCAGAATACAACTTACTAAACTTGAAGTTATATACTAAATACATTAATAACATGAAAATAAATTTTAAACGTGATCTTAAAACCTTTTATAACTTCGTAAATGCTAAAAGAAAATCTGTTGGCTTTCCACCTGTAATGAAATATGTAAATAATGAATCCTTATTATTAGGAACATGTTTGCTGACTTTTTCTCCACCACATATTCGGATGCTGTCTATGATAATTCCAGAGATTATCCATTTCATATGTTTAAACATCAGTCAATTTCATTTCCTGTTATCACTACATCTTATATTGGAACTTCATTAAAAAAATTAAAACCTTCATTTCAATCAAATGCGGCTATTTTCCAAAATTATGGAAGGAATCCAACATTGTACCACCTTTTAAATCTGGTAATAAATCTAACATTATAAAATACAGAGGCATTGCTAAACTTAGCGCAATTCCTATACTCGTTGAAAGCTGTATTACTGATTTTCTCCGTCATAAAGTTTTATCTATATTAAAACCTGCTCAACACGGATTTCGTAGAGGATGTTCAACAACGACAAATCTACTTGAACGCTCAACATTAATTAATCGTGGTTTCAGCAATGGTCAACATACTGATGTTATAAATACAGACTTCAGTAAAGCTTTCGATAAAGCTAATCACTGCCTTTTACGTAAAAAACTGGATTTACCAACAACTTCATAAACTGGATTCAATCTTACCTAATTTGTAGAGTGGAATGTGTTCATTTTAATAATACTACGTCAGGAATATAAATCTTAACTCTGCTGTACCGCAAGGTAGCCATCTTGGGCCAATTTTATTTTCTCTTTTTATTAATGATGTTCCATCTATAATAAATTTTTCTATTGTTTTAATGTATGCTGATGATGTAAAAATCTTCCTAAGCTATAACGATTCTTGTGAGCAAGCCTTGCTGCAAAATTTGATTTAGAAAACTTTTTCATACGGTGTAGCTTAAGTTTGTTGGATTCAAATTTAAAAAAATTTAGTAGCATGCGTTTTTCAAGAAAACAAAAATGTTTGGGTAAATATTTTCTTGGCGTTTATCAGTTGGAGTATGTGAACGTCATTCTTGATCTTGGAGTTTATTTAGATACAAAACTAACATTTTCTCAACATATTGCTATGACAGCTAATAAATAAAGCTTGCTTTAATCAAACGTTGGACCAAAGATTCTTGAGATCCAATCATAACAAAACTATTGTATACATCACTTGTCAGACCGATATTGGAATACATGTCTGTTGTTTGGAATCCACATTGTGGCGTTCATAACAATCACATTGACTCTATTCAAAAACAAATTTTAT
Organism: Cordilura impudica; assembly: GCA_963682025.1. Taxonomy (NCBI): domain Eukaryota; kingdom Metazoa; phylum Arthropoda; class Insecta; order Diptera; family Scathophagidae; genus Cordilura; species Cordilura impudica. The sequence continues at coordinate 321,292,972 of OY821517.1, read as the reverse complement.
TTTTCTGCTTGCGAAATCTATATACAAATCCTTCTAATAATCTACCGTCGTATAGTTCAAGGTTAGCTCAAATTAAATTGCCTTCCTTAAAAAGCCGAAAAAAAATTGAAACTAATGAATGGCGATGTATGCTCTGAACTCCTGCTGAAAAATGTTACTTTTAATGTTCCTCAACGTCCGACCCGTAACTTCAATCCTCAGTAAATCCAGTATTTCAAACTACGCATATGCTGATCCGTTTAGAAGATTATCTGAGATTTTAATGACAATTTCATAGATTATCCTTTAAATATTGATGTTACTAAATGTAATATAATTCTGTTTTAAATACTATTGTAATTTATATATATGTATGTTATAAAGTCTGAAAGGATTTAATCCATAATCTAAATAAATTAAATAAATATAAAAAAGTCGTAGCGAAGCACGACAGGCCATATTAGTCATAAAAATTACTAAATATTTCATTAATTGGGTCATAAAACTTATTAAATGGTAAATAATACCACAATATAAGAACCCTGTTGAACATAATTTTAAAAAATCTATAACGAGTCATAATAAGTAAAAATCCGAAATACGAGACAAAATTTTATGTTACGCCATACTAAGGTATCAGACAAACTAATATGAAGTGTAGGGTATTTAAAAATATCAAAAATTTATTTATTAAAACCAATGCGGGGGGAGGGGGTAAATCGGAAAATGAATTGCAATGAGTAAATACTTAGGAAAAGCCACTGCATTTTTGAATTTTAAAGCATAAGAATATCAAAAAAAATTCTCGTTGTTAATGTTGTTGTTGTAACTGATGCTGCTGATATTGCTGCTGCTATTAATGTTGTTGTTATTATTATTGTTGCTATTGTTATGAGCAACAATTATCTAGTCAACAGTCAATCTAGTTGAACTTGAGCATAAGTATTCGCAGTCAAGTTTAAGCGCGATCGCTTAAATCAATCGATCACGTTTTTTCCCTCATCTACTGCCATTGATGTCTTAAGAATACAAAACCCCAGCTAGTCTTGTTAAGAAGTTGATAGGAAAATAATAATACAAAAAACAACAAAAAAAGTTACTTAAGAAGATCACTTGCCATTTATTCAGCACTATTCTTTGTAGCTCCTGCTGGTGTTATTTTACTTTATTCTGTAGCCGATATTATTTTTTCTATTTTTGTTGTATAATTTTTCCATTGATTGATCGCTTGAAACAGTTAGCAGTTAAGCTTTGTAAATTAAAAAAAAAAAAAATATATAACAAAATTAGAAGAAAGAAAACTTATTGCTATTTATGATCTTGATCCTATGGATTGAGGGCAAAAAAAAGTATATAACCAAAATGAAAAAAAAAAAAAATAGAATAGAATCTCTTTTTAACTTTGAACAAAAAAGCAAAAAGGAATATGTATATAATAAAGTTGATGACGTTGGTTAAAGGCAATGTCGTTTTATAATTTTAAAGTAGAGCTGTTTACTGCTGCTGCTGCTTTTTCTAAGATGGTTTAATAGTTTGAACAATGGGTCGGAAATTATTATCACTTTGAATAAAGTTGAGTACAATAAAGGAGTACTGCGTTTAAAATAACTTAAAAATGTTAATGTATTAATTTTTTTTTTTTTTTTAATAAACAATAACAATTATCTTTAATCACGCTGTTGGTGTCAGATGATAGAGGAGAATCATGGCAATTTTGCTTAATTTTTTTATCTTATTGTACCATTACAGAACTATGCCAATAATGCTTTTCCAATAGCAGCCATTTTTTAGAAATTTTTAGATTTTTAATTTTTTTTTCTTATTCATTTTGTTTGTGGGACAATAATTCAAATTTACTAGCAGATCCCAGCCCTCGAAATTCGAGTGCAAATTTTATTTTTCATTTAGTAAAGACCCTAAAGGTATGCTAACCAATTTTAGCCGATTCAACGCTTTTTAAATATCGATTATTGTCGTTATTGGTTTATGTCCAAAATTATTTTTCTATTCAACACAATTATTACTACGAGTGAAGATAATAAACTCACAAACAAATTAACAAATTTAGTAAAGACACACATGGCATTAGTAGCAACTTTAAATGCATTTTTTTTCAAAAAAAAAAAAAAAAAAAAAATGGTAACGTTTATAAATCTGTAATTTTGGTGAACAGCTATAAAGAAATACCTTTCCAATAAGATACCTTTGGTCAAACCCAGGAGAAAAATGTTTAACTAATCATCGGTCGCCTTACGTATTAATATTATAGATATGGAAACTTAAATTATAGAGCTAGAAAAATTAATTTAGATGTGTATTACTACCTATCTAGAGTCTGAACTTAATTAATTTGTGAATGAATTTATTGGAACTTTCAAATGATATTAAAGAATATAAATTTTAAAATTTAGAATTTTCACCGATTCAAAGAATGGGAATGAAAATTATTATTATTATTATTATTTATTTTTATTTTTATTTTTACACTTTTTTTATAATTTCAGATATTCTCTCAGTACTTTTGCGGCTTGCGATCCCAAAACCCTTATAGACTTCAATATTAAAATTTGTTGTTTACAGCTTATATGCTGATCTTTTCGTCCACAGTGCCTCGTTAGTTAATAATATTGATGATAAAAAAAATGTGTTAAGCTTAAACAAAAACCTATAATGTTTTGTATCGTTGGCTAAATTGTAGTTGTTGCTTTTGTAAATGCAGTTGTTGTTGCATGTTTGATCATTGTTTGATCTTTTCAGCTTTCTTCTGCGGTATCATAGTTTTGTGTGTTAAAATAAATCGAATCAATAACACTAAAACCAAAACTCTATTTTCCTAAATCAATGTTTTACTTAGACGCTGTTTATATTTTTTTTACCCTATACCACTATGTGGTTTGGGTATAATGACTTTGTGCTGCTGTTTGTAACAACCAAAAATATTCGTCATACATCCACCTTTAATTATACCGATCAACTCAGAATCACTTTTTGAGTCGAAATAGCAGTGTCCGTCCGTCCGTCCGTCCGTCTGTGTGTCCATGTAAATCTTGTAATCAAACTACAGGTCGCAAATATAAATATATTTTGATGAAATTTGGTATATGAGCTTTTATCGGCCATGGGATGAACGCTATCGAAATTGGTGGAAAGCGGTTCATGTTCAGATCTAGTCCCCATACAAATGACTCCTATGAAATCGACATAAATTGCCATTAGTTCCAAATTATCATATAGATCTCAGTCAAATTGGGTTTGTATGTATTTATTACATTCATTAATCAGTAGTTCAAAACAAATCTCTATACGAAAATTCTTAGTCATAAACCCCATATAGAGCTGCTTCCCGATCTTCACTTAAATCTATCAAAAACCAAAAATCTTGCACAGATTTTTCTCAAATTTGGTTTGTATATATTTTTTCAAAGTATAATTGACTTTACCAAATATGGTGAGGATCGGTCCAATTTTTCGACCTAGTCCCCATATAAATATAGTATCCGATATGAACTTTTTCATATCTGCAGCGAAAAAAATTAATAAAAATGCCACTCAAATTTGGTTTATGCTTATTTGCTATATCCAATTAGTTGGGCCGAAGAGATTGGGTCTCTAAACCATGGTATAGGGTATCGTATAGTCGGGCTAGACCGACTATAATTTTCTTACTTGTCTCTTTTGTTTTTAGTTATTGTTAAAACTATTGTACTTATCTTTGATTAGTTGGTTAGTGCTTACTGGTAAGTAGTCGATCTTTAAGTTGTAATTTATAAGCGTTGAAAACAAGAAAACAGTTATGTTTTTCGTTTTTTTTTTTTTTTTTTTAATAAAAAACCCTTAAGAGGAAAGAAAAAAAATTTATGGAAAACAAGAATAAGAAAAAAAACAGAGAAATTTAATATCAAATCGTAGTTAGAAGAAAAGACTGGATTTGTGCAAAAAACTGAACCAAAGCGAGGAATATTATATCGTGCACCTCACTGTGGTCTTGTATTTTATTGTATTGTATTATATTGTATTGTATAAAGAGGTGTCGAAAGTACTGGGACCAAATGATCTATTGTACTGCCCTCTGCTAATAGTTTGTCCGTATACCTCACCCAACCCTGCAGCCCTCAGAAATTCGAGAATGTTGGTTGGTTCCAGTGGTTCCAGGAACTCAGGTTCCTTTTCCTCTTATGCATTAAAGCTCCACAGTTCCCGAGTATGTGCTCTGCTTCAGTTCCTAACTTACTCAGATGCTCCCTGAACCTACAGTGACCTGTTAAAATCCCGCTTAGTATTCTCAGTCCGTTCTTTAATAATCCGATACATGACTCAAATCTCTTACTGTTGTAGTTACCTAACAAGAGTTTGGATTGCCTTAAGCCTAAGTGGCTCGATTAATGATATGATGATATGATATGATTCTCATATTCTCTTAGAACGCCTTCCCATACTCCTTTTCCTATTCCGCAAAATGGTTCCGGCTCCATTATCTTTGTGGAAGCTCCCCATCTGGCAAGCTCATCTGCTTCCTCATTTCGTTGGATCCCAATATGCACCGCGACCCAACAAAGACTTTATTGTGTCTGCCTAGCTCATTCAATCTCTGCAGACAGTCCCGTTCTACCTTTGAGTTTACTACAGAGGAGCCGAGTGCTCCAGTAACATCTTGACTATCTGATAATATGGTTATGTCCCGTCTTTTGTACTTTTTATTTAACCCTACGATTCATAACCGGGTACCCGTGTACCTTTTTTGACTTTAAAGTGCTGCTGTACCTATAATTTTTGAGATATGGACATAAAATTCCGAATCATGAGAGATTTTGGCTAAACTAAGATTTAAATACGAAAAAATTCAAAATATTTTCAATATTTTCTTTAAAAAATGATTTTAAATGTTTTACCCCCATAAACACACAACCAGGTCCCCGGGCACCCTAATGCAATTCCTATGTAAATGCCTGACATGTAAATGAAAAAACGTTTTTTTGTGTTGTTTTTATTGGAAATAAATGTCTTTTTTATTTATTTTATCATATTTTATATATATTATATTATAATTCATCCGAATCACTATCATTGTTATTGTGGCAATTGTAGCATTTAGTAATTGTTATGGCGTGCTCATCGCATATCGGCGTGCTACATATGCTGCAATTTTTTCTAGTTTTTCTTCTGCGCTTATTTGGAAGAAGGTTGCACATGTAGCACACGCCCGTATGTACTTTTCTGCCCCTTTGTCGTGCTGACGGAGATGTTGACGGACCTGCAGCACAAAGCACACTCTCCAACGGCCTTCCGATGATGCTTTCAATTGCATTTTTTGTTGAAAATTGGCGCACGCTTTGCACATTTGAAATTCTATTTTCTATAACAGGAATGCACAGGTTTTCTGCCAGTTGACGCAGGAAATTCTTCCTGCGCGTCGTGGTGTATCGTGCAGTTGGATTATTTCCATAATATATGATGTGTGATGCAAATGCGCTCACATCAATGATGTTATAGAAAAATGCCATCGGCCATCTTCTTGTTTGTCGCTGGGTCGTGTATTCTTGGAGCGTTTGGTCCATTACGTCCACCCCACCTTTTGTTTGGTTATAAAAATTTATAATTTCTGGTTTCCCATTCTCGTCAATTTGTGCATCATCATGCGCACTAGAAAGAAGGATGACCGAGTTGGACTTCCGCTGCTTATATGAGAGCAGTGTTACGTTGTCGTAGAAGCCAAATAAACTTGAACCAACGTCTTTTTTTTTGTCTTCTTTCATCTCCGAAGGGATGTAAGCTTTGTTGCGGCGGAGTGTACCCACAATGCTGAGCTTTTCTACTTTTAGTTGCCTAGCCAACGGCAGCGTCGTAAAAAAATTATCCATTGTTATATTTCGTCCGCTACCGTAGTATGGCCCAACTAAATCTCTCACCAGTCTTTCGCCAACACCAACTTCACTACCAGTTTCTTGTTTGCCAGTATATATTTGGCCATGAAGTGGATATGAGTTTTTGGCATCGCAAATCCACCATACTTTTATGCCATATTTTGCTGGCTTCGAGGGTATATATTGGGTGAATTTGGTTCTACCACGGTATGGATATAATTGTTCATCAATGGTCAAATATTCTGATGGCACATAATATCTGGCAAGATTTGCATTGAGCATTATCCAAATATCGCGAATTGGCGCCGCTTTGTCTTGACGCTGCCGCTCTACCCGTGTTCCGGGGTCGTCAAACCGCATAAAACGCAGCAAATCGAAAAACCTGTTTATTCCCATGGTGGCGCGGAATATTGGGTGAGCCTGTGACGTCCACAAATCTCTTGCGTTTTCGTCATTAGAATGATTTGTGCCAGCCATCAAAATCATTCCAATGAACGCATAAATTTCGTTGATTGTCGTGTCTTTCCACTTCAACTGACGTCTATTGGGATTCGCTTCATTGTACGCATTATATGTGGCATGCGCTTTTCTATTTGTGTGGCGCACTATTATATCCACCATTTCCACTGTGAGGTATGATTTGAAACACTGCAAAGGCGTCATATTTTCAGTAATCCGCGCTGGACCACAGCGGTCTCTGAATATATTGAGGCTTCTCACTTGTTGGCAACTACGTGGTGTTCGCTGCCATTGTGTGCCGTCACGTGCAGTCATGTAGTCTGCTGGGTTTGTTGTTGGTGCATCTTCTTGCATATCATCATGTTCACTTTCATCATCAAAGAAAATTTCCTCTGGTGCGTCAATAGCAGCTGCAATTTCGTTTGCGTTGTCAACATTCAAATCTTCATTCTCTGATTCCGAAACTTCGCCAGTATAGGACACATTTCCTTCATTTTGGTCTTCCACAGGGTCCACTTCAAGGTCCTCATCTTGAGTCGCTTCCTCAAATAAACGTTGAATATATGTGCTTCTTACTTCATCACTCAAATTCCAGTATTCCCTTGTAGACAAATATCGGTCGTTGCGGCTCATTTTTCACCAACTTCACTGTTCAAATATTCAACACAGACTGGCGAAGCAAATGAAATATTTCAATTTTACCGAAAATAGGCAAAATAAGCAAATAAACAACCCTTACATAAAACCAGTTTCTGCCTACTTGTGTCGCTTTAGGTACTTATATACGAACAGAAACCAGTTTTTTTTCCAAATATCAAATTTGTACAGTTGAGAACGCAAAATATAATCAACAACAAAAATATTTACAGGAAAATATTATTTTATTTCAATAAAACGCAAAACAACCTACTTCGGGTACCCGGGTACCTGGTTATGAAATTAAAGGAGTTTTGCTGGTTATGAATCGTACGGTTAAGTTAATCTAATTTAAGCACATCTATCGATGGCATAAATTCCGCCTGGAAAATACTCGTGTGTATTCTCATTGATTCGTAGTAATTGGTTGTAGGCCCAAATACTCCCGCCCCTGTTCCATTTCCGGTCTCTTACCTGTCCGTGTACCATTTGATCAATCCTCCTTTAGAGAATATGCTATTCCAAACGACTCCGTTTCTTCTTATTACTAAGTTTTGTAACAAAGTTTCTCTTGAAATCGTATTTCTTCTCAGTTCTGTCCAATGGGCAATCTAGGAGGGAGCAATCTTTAACTTGACTTATTCGGTTCCATTGCACTTCACAAAGCCTGGTTATAGGTTTATCCCCCTTTATCCTGATTGATGTAGTGGGCTTTGGTCCAAGAGTACTTCAGGTGATGCCGTTGGGCACGCCCTCATTGCACCAATTATCCAAATACACGTTAATCTTTGTATCCTACTTAACTCCATTTGAGTTGATTTTAACTATGTCCTCTTGATCCACGCAACAGCTCCATATGTCACGATTGGATGGATCATTATGGAGTACATTTAGTATAGGATGCTGGGATTACATCCCCAGGTTCTAGCCGCTACCCTTCTAAATATCATTGTATCACGCTTGGCTTTCTTTGTAAAATGGTTGACATGTGCTTTCCATGTCAACTTGCTGTCGAGTACTATGCCCAGATATTTCACCTCTGTCTTTGGTTCGATGACTTCTCCTAGAATTTGAATTGTCTTCCACCTTGGAAGTTTTCTTCTCATGGTAAATAGTACAATAGTGATCTTTGTCGGATTGATGTTCAGTCCTGTTGCCCTATGCCATTGATTTGATAATTCTCAGCCCTCTTTGGACAATGTCACAAAGGGTTTCCTCGAATTTGCCTCTTGCTATTATGACTAAATCGTCCGCTAGCCTTGATATTCTACAGCTGCTTCCGACAGTTCCATTAATAGTTCGTCAACAACCATACTCCACATTAGAGGCGAGAGAACCCCTCCCTGTGCACATCCTCTGGTTGAGTTGACGGCTATGGTTTCCCCTTCTGCTGACGTTTCTGCTGATCTCGTGTTGAGAACTTCTACCATTCATCTTGATGTCACTGAATCTACTTTTCTTCGGTTTAATGCCCTTTCTGTTACATCAGGTGAAGCGTTATCAAAGGCTCCTTCTATATATATAGGAAGCCACAAATTGCTATTTCCTTCTCATCTAGTGATTTTTGAATAGTTCCCACTAGGTTGGTAAGGGCATTAGGAGTTAGTGGTAGTATTTTGAATTAATAAAACTACTCGACCTAACTTTTACTACAACGTTCGATTTAGAATTGATTTTGTCTGTCCGCCTTCTGCATTTCCATACTGAACTTGTAATAAAACTACAGGTTGCTAATTGAAATAATATTTGGATAACTCTCCCTAGTCGTTTGAATTCTGGATAAATCCAATAGCTGAAGTGGCAAGTTGGACCTATACTGTTGAGATTATGATATACACACTTAGGTTGTCCTTTATGTAGTCAGAATTGTCAACCTTATGGTTACTATTTCAGTATTTTTATGTCTGTTCTTTTGGATGTTTTATGCAAGGTTCAGAAAATACACACATGAAACGCACAATGTTCTGTTCAAAAGCTGCCAACACATATCTTTATTTTCATATCAATTATGTGCGTTTCTAAATTTTCTACGGTGCCCAACACAATCATGACTGTGTTCGCTTTAATATTTCGTTATTTACACGAACATTTTTGTATCACGTACTTTTTGTTTCGATCACACATAAACCAGAGATATTGGAGTGTTGCTTTATTTGAAGTTCGTGTTCTGGTACGTGTACTGAAAAAAAAAACAGAACATGTACAATAAACAGGTTCCAGTTCCGTTATATTTTAAGTCGTGTTGTGGCTCGTGTACTAAGAAAAAACAGAACATGTACAATAAACAGGTTCGAGTTCAGTTATATTTTAAGTCGTGTTCAGGCTCGTGTACTAAGAAAAAACAGAACATGTACAATAGACAGGTTCGAGTTCAGTTATATTTTAAGTCGTGTTCTGGCTCGTGTACTAAGAAAAAATAGAACATGTACAATAAACAGGTTCGAGTTCAGTTATATTTTAAATTCGTGTTCTGGTTCTTGTACTACGAAAAATTGAAACATCAATTCGCGATCTGATACACCCCGATAAAAACGACAACAATTGTTTCAACCAAATTTATTAAAATTTTATTGACCCTTTTCTATGACTTACGTTGCAAATTGTTTACAATTGTCAAATATTTTAAAATTTTATTGGCCATTTTTTTGTGATTTACGTTGAAATTATTTACAATTGTTTTTATTGACTGGTTTTTATTTTAATAAAATATGGTAATAAAATACTCAAAACACAAAAACTGTTTAGCATTATAAAAGTTACACTTGTTGGTTGTTAGGTTTTTTTGCATTACCCACCCCCTATTTTCGCAACTAATTAGTGTCATAGACGAAAAACCCAATTTTGCGGCATAAAAGACACAATTGTTGGTTGTTAGGATCTTTTGCAAACATTTTTTTTTTTGGTAACAAATAACTTTAGACACAAACAAATTTTGCATCATAAAAAACACAATCACCCACCCTTAATTTGCGAACCAATTAGTGTCAATGCACAATCCTTTTCACAATGATTTTTTGGGATTTTTTGCATAAAAACACAATGAGTGTCAATAAAAAAACCCAAAAAAATATTTTCGTATTTTATTGTCCCTTTTTTATGACTTACGTTACAATTGCTTGCAAGTGTTACAATTTCACGCAATTGATTTTGTAATACATAGCGAGTGCGTGCGTCATTTATTCATTAAAAGTGGTTCAGTTTTCATTTGATCGTGATCTATAAGTGTACTGTGTTATTGTGTAAATTGCAAATATCTTGTGAAAATTAAAAAAATTTGAAAGCAATAACAGAAATAAGTTTTGCTATAAAAAATACGCAACTTTTAATAGCGAAACGAAAAAATTTACACGTCTGATTGAAACCTGCAAGAAAGATTTAAGTGCAGTTTTTGTGTCATAAGTATTTTATTACCATCTTTTATTAAAATAAAAACCAGTCAATAAAAACAATTGTAAGTAATTTCAACAATAAAATTTTAAAATATTTGACAATTGTAAACAATTTGCAACGTAAGTCATAAAAAAGGGTCAATAAAATTTTAATAAATTTGGTTGAAAGAATTGTTGTCGTTTTTATCGGGGTGTATCAGATCGCGAATTGATGTTTCAATTTTTCGCAGTACAAGAACCAGAACACGAATTTAAAATATAACTGAACTCGAACCTGTTTATTGTACATGTTCTAGTTTTTCTTAGTACACGAGCCAGAACACGACTTAAAATATAACTGAACTCGAACCTGTTTATTGTACATGTTCTGTTTTTTCTAAGTACACGTACCAGAACACGAACTTCAAATAAAGCAACACTCCAATATGTGTGGTTTATGTGTGATCGAAACAAAAAGTACGTGATAGAAACATGTTCGTGTAAATAACGAAATATTAAAACGAACACAGTTATGATTGTGTTGGGCACCGTAGAAAATTTAGAAACGCACATAATTGATATGAAAATAAAAATATGTGTGTGTTGGTCTAAGTTATGTTTGTTTACATATATGTACGAGTTTTTTATTCAGTGTGTGTTTTTTTCTGAACTCTGGTTTTATGTGCTCAAAAATTTTTGTTATACGACAGTAACTTGAGAATTTTATTTCGGCACAAAAACGGATTTAAATTATTAAGTTTTTGTTCAATGATTCACTTCGATAGAGTGACAGAGTGCACACAAAGACACCGTGCTTCGCCAGCTTTCTGAATTCAAACATGGCCAGCATTATACTGTTACACTGGCGCACATACAATAATGCTTTAATATTTATCTGTAAAAAAGACCTATTCGTATATCACATTTTTACGAATAATTCAAAATAAGGCTCATATCGAAATGTTGCAAAAATTCTATATCCGTGATTCAAAAGATGTCTTTGAAACCTTATCACACGACGAACCATGGGTATATGAACTTATGTGATATGAAAGAGTTGTCGATTTTATGGATCTTTACAACATTCAATTAACTTATTGCGAAATGAACAATATGGCCCTAGTTCCTATACTTGCACCAAATTAATGCATGAAATTTAGAAACAAACTAAAAATCCAGGAACAACATTTGCTTCAAACCCTGTACCAATCTTCAAAAATCTTGAAATAATTTTAAAAACCTTTAATCGAAAAGAGTTCATATTGAACTTGCAGAGTAACAAAATGCCATAGCAGTCTTTGTTAAATATTAAGTAAACTCAATTCATGGCTCGTACTCTAAATTTATAAACTTTATTTTAGTTAAACTTTAAACTTTATTTTAGAATGCCTTCATGGCCAATTATTTATGTATTGTAGATAATCCACTTTAACTCATATGTATCTTGTATCTTGATTACACTTTGCTTATAATTAAATGACAAAAGTATGTAAGAATAAAGTATGTATTAACGTAATTTTTTCAGACAGTTTGCAATTAATATGCTAATTTTTATATTGTTTTTTAATAGTGCGTAGTAGAGAAGAAGAAAAAAATACTTTTCCAATCAATGATGAGCCTTCATCAATGATTGTGTTAAACATTGTAATAATTGTTATAAAGGGTCCGCCATCTACCGTTTTTTTTTTTTCAGCTAGTGCTTATTTCGTGAATGGTAAACGCTTAGCTCATTACTTTGAAAATCATGGTAATGCTGCAGAATGTGTGCGAAAATTGCGTACGGGTTTTGGAAGAAGAGAAGCACCGTCAGCTCCGTATGTTCGTTATCTTGTGAAAAAAGGGAAAGAAACTGGCATCCCCATCGATAAACCAAAGCGTAAAAAGCCAAAAAAAAGTGCGTACATCCAATGCGTTTTCGCTTCGCTAAGTGGGCCTGCTATCGACTTACAGAAGATGCCGATTTTGCCAAAAAAAAATCATCTTTTCAGATGAAGCTCATTTTGATCTTGGCGGGTATGTAAACAAGCAAAATTGTCGCACTTGGGGCACAGAAAACCCGCACGCATATATTGAAAAGCCGATACACCCAAAACGAGTCACTGTTTGGTGCGGATTTTGGTCCAGAGGCATAATTGGGCCTTTTTTCTTCGAAAATGAGCAAGGAATGGCCGTTACAGTCAATGGCGATCATTATCAGGCCACGGTGAACGAATTTTTGTTCACGAAAATTGAAGAGTAGCATATTGGCAACATTTGGTTTCAACAGGACGGCGCTATGTGCCACGCAGCCGAAGCTACACTCGATGTTTCGCGCCCTGTTTTTGAAGATGGCATTATCAGCGCAGAGCTGATGTCGTCTGGCCATCTCGGAGCTGCGATTTGACACCGTTGGACTATTATTTGTGGGGTGCCCTCAAAGGTAAGTGTTACGCCAACAAGCCAGAGACAATTGACGCTTTAAGGGACAATATTCGTGAAACCATTGGTGAAATACAGCTGCACACAATCGATAATGTGCTTAAAAATTGGACCGATCGTGTAGGCTACTGCATGGCCAGCCCAGACAGCCATTTGAATGAAATTATTTTCCATTATTAACCGGAAGGATTGTACTTTTAAATAAAAAAAGAAATTTGATATAATATTCAGTGGTTTTTTTTATAGCATTTTCAAAAAAAAAAAAAAGTTATTTGGCGGACCCTTTATTATAATTGATGCTATTATTTCTATATAAAATATTTCTAGTGTTGGTTGGCCGTGAGATTTGATCTTAGGTATATTTTACATACACTCGTACTTGCAACATTTGGTCATGTATTTCAACGCACTCATCCAAAGTCAGGCCTACGAGTAGTGTGGATATAAGGCAGTTTTCACACCATACAGCTCTTACTTCATATTAATCTCAGTAGCTACACTAACAAATATAACAATAGCAGTTATTTAAATTTTTTATTGTATTAATTTTTTTTCGAATGTATTTCTCTCAAATAGTCTTAATAAAGAACAAAAATGCACAACACATTTGATTGGCACCACTGTCAGATTTTTTTTTTTTGCTGATAGTAACAATTTCAAAACGGAAAAATTTTTAATATATTTTTTTTTAATTACTGACCAATACTCAGGCGATACCCCTTAAGATGCTGTACATTGTGTTGATTTTAGGGAAAAAGGTTATCGGAAGGAAGAAAGACGAAGTATTGTTTGTGGATATTTGACTTAAATTTTATTAGGTTGTAACTGTTAGGAAAGATCTATAAAAGATCTATCTATAGACTACAAAGGAATGTGATCCACTAGAGAATCAGGTAGGCCAAACTGAAACTCGTGCACTTGGAATGAGTTTTCAAATATGAAAGGAACATTTCCCATGGAAGTACCTTTAGAACAGTGCTGCACAACCCACATTCCAACGATTTTCCAACGAGTCAGTTCGATACTCTACAGTAATTAATGAGCATCAATGCCCTCCTTTTTCCACTATCCTATAGCTCCAAAATATACTTTGAAACACCTGCCCATATATGTCGGAGTTGTATTGCAGTGTTGGTCGGATGTAAGTGGTATATACATATTTTAAAGAGACCAGAAGGAGTGAAGTAATGTTTTCACTGTTTTGGAATGCTTTTTTCGACACTTGAAACATATGCCTGTTCCAACGAATATCACATTGAATTCTCATGCCCAAAACAAAACATCAAGACTATCTGATTCCTCAATATCTCTACCACCCACATATACGGACTACAATGCTGAATACATGACCTTATTAGTCAACAACCAACATTGAGTTTTCTGCCCATTAAAATCAACCGTATTCGCTTTAATCCATTCGGGGATTGTTAACAGGTCTTGATAGAGTGTGTTAATCTTTGTTCGCCTTTTGCCTGCAACCTCCAAAAGGCTTATAATTGAAGAATAATGAATGACAAATATGGTGGTCATCTGCGAAAGAGTGATCAGGAAGGTCGTTCAAAAAGATAATGAAAGAACAGAAACTTACGGGTGCTCCTGAATTAAGCTGAAACTCACAGGATGAGACTCCATCAATAATAACACGTATATGCGGTCTTAGAGAAAACTCCATATAAATTGCAACCCCAAATGCAATAAGCTGCCGATCTAGAGCAACCACCTTACTTTCACAAAAATTGTGAACGAATCGACTCCAGCTCTCATAAAGTAGAGCTAACAGGTCTTCCGTACAACGATTTCTACGGAAGCCATACTGTCGATCATTAAGAAGTGAGTTGGCCTTTACGTAGTTCGCAAGATGGAAACCATGCCCTCCATCGCCTTTCAGAATGCAGAGCAGACTGCAATTGGACGGAAAAGTTCATGATTATTAGCCTCATCACTTTTAAGTGATATTTTGGACATTGGAAACCTTCCAACAAGAGGTAAAGACTCGAACATGTTGCAAAAGGCTAAAAAGTTTAGCGTTGAAGAATTTTGCCAGTGCTGATAAAACATCCGGTCCTGGATACTTATTTACGTTGAGATCCGAAAGAACCTTTTTAACTGCACTTGCTCGGAAGAATATTTTAGGCTTTGTACAGGGTACTATTTCAAGTTCAGGCAATGGTTGATCGCTATCCGGAAAAAATTAATTTTTGGTATAAAATTCAGTTAAAACTTTAGTTTTATGAACCGGATAAGTGAGCATGTGTTCACTCATTATAAGACAGGTGCATCTAGTAGAAGGATAACTGACTTATGGCTATTGAAGTTTTCAGGTTTTTCAAAGTAATGTTGGGCCCTTTACTTTTTCTCCAATTTCCTCTAATATTTCCATTATTCTTCAAACCAAGATAATAGGAACAATGCAAATTATCATTTGGACTTTACGGTAGATTCCCAGAGTCTGAGATAATTTCTGTAAGAAAGTGCTGTGATAATATAAAAATTTTATTCTTTTGATTTTTACATTAAAAAAATATTGTTTTCCTTTTTTGTTTTGAATAACTTTTATACCCTCCACACTGTTGTGCAGAGGGTATATACCGGTTTCTATATCCATTTATAATTTATCGAGATAGATTCCGGAGACCCCATAAACTATATATATTCTTGATCCTTACAAAAACAAAAGTTTATCTAGGGATGCACCTTTGTCTGTCTGTATGTCTGCCCATTGCAAATATTCTCCTATCCGCAATAGTTCGAGTTGGTTATATAACTTAGGCTTAAAGTGCTTGTCATAATCTGCAGCAGTTTGATTTTGAAATTAAAGCCTCTAGGCTATAAAGGTGAGAAATGTATGATAATGAAGAAATAATCCGATAAGATTTCGTGTGAATAACTAAACAGTAAAAAATCTTTATACGCAACACAGCATGTCTAGATGTATGCATCGCTGTTTAACAAACAAACAAGAACGTAATTGTATATATGCATTTTTATTTATGCTGATTACATTTAATAATTGCTTTCAATTAAAAAAGCACGAAAATATCTAAAATTATCTTATTAATTTTAAACATCATTTTACAAAATCTAGCCATGATTATGTGAAGTCTAGTCTATTTTGTCACTTAGGGTTAAAAAGCTTGTTTATAATAATGTGTTTAAAACACGGGTAGATAGTATCAAATGCATATTATCAATGCATATTTTTCTCTTTTCTCGGCTATGCACCCCCAAACAAAGATCGAAATTTTTTCAAATTTCACAGTTGGAATTATAATTCGACTTGCCAATGCTTTTAATGTCTTTACCAGTACTCAATTGCACCCATTATTACAGTAAAGCATCTGCGGAATTTAACGTCATCCCAGTGTTTTATTTTATTTGTGTTTTATTGTAAATAAAGGTTTATATTGAGCAACTCTTGATCCATACTTGAACCTTTTCAAGGCCTGTCTTACCGTTTCGTGGGAGAATACATTACCCCGTTAATTTTTGAGTTTACTTCTCTAGCGGAAGCCTTTTTTCATAAAATGCGATTCACTATTTCTGAAATATAAAGTGGATGCCCTCTAAAAGGCTTATGTTCGAGTTGGGATAATTCTTTCGCACGAGATTCTGGTTGAAGTAAGCCAACTAAATCGAAAAAATTTGATGTTCTTTGCCAAGCATTTTCAATGCAATTAAATTATTATACCCTATACCACTATGTGGTTTGGGTATAACGACTTTGTGCTGCTGTTTGTAACAACCAAAAATATTTGACCTACACCTATCTTTAATTGTACCGATCGAATCAGAATCACTATCTGATTCGATTTAACGATGTCCGTCCGTCCGTCCGTCCGTCCGTCTGTGTGTCCATGTAAAGCTTGTAATCAAACTGCAGGTCGCAAATATGAATATATTTTGATGAAATTTGGAATTTGATCTTCTATCGGCCATGGAATGAACGCTATTGAAACCGGTGAGAATCGGTCCATGTTCAGACTTAGCCCCCATACAAATGACCCCTATGAAGTCAACTTATATTGCCATAAGACCCAAATTATCATACAAATCTTAGTTAAATTGGGTTTGTATGTACATATTACATCCATTAATCAGTAGTCGAAAAATGATCCCTATTGGACAACTCTTAGTCATAGGCCCCATATAGAGCTGCTTCCCGATCTTCACTTAAATCTATAAAAAAACAAAAATATTGCACGGATTCCTTTCAAATTTGGTTTGTATATATTTTTTCAAAGTATAAGTGACTTACCGATCGACTCAGAATCACTTTTTGAGTCGAAATAGCGGTTTCCGTCCGGCCGTCCGTCAGTCTCTGTGTCCATGTAAAGCTTGTAATCAAACTACAGGTCGCAAATATTAATATGTTTTGATGAAATTTGGTGTATAAGCTTCTATCGGTCATAGGATGAACGCTATTGAAATTACTGAAAATCAGTCTATGTTCAGACCTAGTCCCCATATAAATGACCCCTATGAAAACGACATAAATTGCCATAAGTTCCAAATTATCATATAGATCTCAGTCAAATTGGGTTTGTATGTGTTTATTATATATATATATATATGTCCTTTATTTATTTAAATATCAATAGAAATACATTTCTGAAAACTACAAATACTTAAATAAAGTTCAGAGTGAACATAGGGCGTCAACGAATTCTCTCCATCTGACTCTATCTCTGGCAATTGTTTTTGTTTGGTTTCAGGATATACGAGCTAGTAGACATTCTTGTTTAAGGCATCGAACCCAGGTGTTACGGGGTCTACCTTGGCGGCGTTGTCCTTGAGGGTTCCAATCTAGGGCTATTCTGGCAATTTCTGTTTGTGGTCTTCGCAATATATGGCCTATCCACGTCCACTTTCGTTGGCGAATCTCTATGTGAACCGGCAAGGAGCTTGCCCTTTGGAGCAGGGCATCGTTTGAAATTATGTTTGGCCAGTGGATGTGAAAAATTTGTCTCAGACATTTGTTAATAAATGTTTGAATTTTTTTAATGGTATCTTGCGTTAAGCTCCATGTAGTACTTTTGTTTTACGAGAAATATTATTTCTTCTCCAAATTTTGGTTAGGGAAAAGAAAGCCACTCGTGCTTTATTTATGCGATCGGCTACGTCAGCGTTTGACCCACCGTCCTTAGTTATCTTGCTACCAAGGTAGCAGAAAGCATCTACATATTCAATGGTCTGACCGTTAATAACTAACGGTGTGGCGATATCTGTGCCTATGCGCATGAGCTTTGTTTTGTTTATATTAATACTTAAACCAACTTTTTTAGCATATTCGGATAGTCTGGAAAGTTTTGCTTCGATATCCGAAAAACGATGTGCCAATAAACATATATCATCGGCATAGTCTATGTCATATAGAAATTCGGATAAAGTCCATCTGATACCGAAAGGTGCATCTCTGTTGGTTTTTTCCATTACGCAATCAAGAAGTAGCAAAAACAACGTTGGAGAGAGGATGCATCCTTGTCGCACACCAGTGGTTGGAACGAATGGCCGACTCTCATTTCCATTAAAACGTATCCTACATTGTGCATCCCTATATAGTTCACGTATCATGTTAACTATTTTTTCAGGAATTCCTTTGTAGGTTAGCGCCGACCACATGGAGTTTCGGGATATAGTATCGAATGCCCGTTCAAAGTCAACAAAAAGTAAATAAAGAGGAGTATTATATTCAGCAGATTGTTCGATAATTATGCGCAAAGTATTGATGTGATCAGCACAGGATCGACCTTGTCTAAATCCTGGGTAGTGTGACCACTGTTCCTTCCTTCCATTCATCAGGTATGTGGTTAGATGTTCAGGCTTCATGGATAATAGGGGTAAGAAACTGAGCTAAAGTACCAGCGCCATATTTCAAAAGTTCAGGAGGAATGTTGTCTGGACCTGATGCTTTATTGTTTTTAATTCTATTTAACGCATCTTCAATTTCTGAGCATGACGGTGGACCTGTAGATATATCCCTCCTGGGATTGCGACGAGTTGTAAAAAATCGATCGTCGTCTTGAGTCTCGCTACTAGTTGATGAAGCTTGCAGTGAAAAGAAATCGCGCCATCGCTCAAGTTGTTGTTCGGGTGCTGTTATTTCAGATCCATCGACTGCTTTTACAATCGCGGTGCCTCTTATATTATTTCCACTTAGCTCTGTAATAGCTGAATATACACCACGCAAGTTACCTGTATTTGCGGCTTGCTCCGCCTGTTCAGCAATGCCGTTATAATATTTTTCGCGATCAGAACGAACCAAGTTACGAACTCGACGTGCAGATTGCCGATATTGGGATCTAGATTGCTGAATTTGTGCGTGAGTTTTAGCATTTATGCGATCATTGTGAAGTTTTTTACGGTTTTGTATCTCCATTCAAGATTCATCGCTAATCCAGGGCTTAATCTTGCTACTTTTTAATCCAAGCACTGATCCAGCAGTTTCTTTACAAACTGACGATACGTCTGCCCATGTGTTTTGATGTTGGTTCATAAGCAAAGCAGTCCTTAAGTTGTCGTTGTATAACTGTGCAATATTACGGTCAAGGAGCCGTGCTGTATTGTATTTATCGGGCCTATCCCTAGTTTTGATTGCAGCTGGTCGCAAACGAAGCGTAGCTACGAGTAATCGGTGATCACTGTCGATATCCGCTCTTCGTCGGGTCTTTACATCCATTAAGGATCCCAAAAATAGCTTACTCATCAAGACATGATCGATTTGGTTACGTGTACGGCCAGCAGGACAAACCCACGTATACTTGTGTATGTCCTTATGTGGGAACTTTGTTCCACCGATAAATAATCGGTTTCGAGCACAAAAGTCAATCAGTCTGTCTCCATTGTTGTTTCTCACCATACCAAGACCATGTATACCCATGACTGACTGTAAGTTATTATTGTTGTTGCCTACTTTCGCATTAAAGTCTCCGATAAATACCTTTATATCGCCAGAAGGTATCTTGCTGACAACAGCATCTAGTTGATCATAAAAAGCATCCTTAACACTATCGTCGTCGGGTTCCGTTGGGCGTAGCATTGAATGATCGAAATCTTGCGAAACTTTGAGTTTATTCTCGCAATGATAATGCGATCGGAGATAGCATTATGTTCCAACAAAGCGCGACTAGCTCTCGGCGAAAGTAGTATTCCAACTCCATTCTTTCTCTGCGTATCATTAACCGAGTATATGAAATGAAAGCCATTTGGTAAGTAAGTGGAACCATTGCTAAGCCATCGTACCTCGCTAAGTCCTAAGACATCCAAACTATGTTCAGCCACTTCCCTACGAACTTGCTCGATTCGAGATGTTTCCGAAAGAGTTCTAACGTTCCAAGTACCAATCATAAACCGTTATTTAAAGCCATAAGTCGTCAACGAGGGGGGATCGTTATTTAAATTTATTGACATTTCTGTAATCGAAGTTAATTAGGAGTGAGGGCTGATTAGACCACTGCACTCCGATCCTATTGTTGGGGCTGCCAACTACCTCTAGGCAGGTTAAAATACAGCAGAGTTTCAGTGGTATTCTGCATTCTGGATTACCACCTACTTACCTGAGACGCACCGATGTTCGCATGCCATTCAGGTTACTCATAGCTGCACGCCTTCTCACTCTAGCTGCCGTCAGACGGATGCCTGGGCGACATTTCCAGGGGATACTTGGTCAGAGACCGGAAGTAGTGAGCTGCTTGGGAAATCCAACAGAGGAATTGCTTCTTGCTATTCCCAAGTGAATAGCAGACAGAGAGCGTTCCGCACCGAAGTGCACCTCTGAGAAAGACCCCATCCCCCATGTGTTTATTACATCCATTAATCAGTAGTTCAAAAATACTCCCTACACGAAAATTATAAGTCATAGGCTCCATATAGAGCTGCTTCCCGATCTTCACTTAAATCTATCAAAAAACAAAAATATTGCACAGATTTTTCTCAAATTTGGTTTGTATATATTTTTTCATAGTATAAATGACTTTACCAAATATGGTCAGGATCGGTCCATTTTTCGACCTAGTCCCCATTTAATGGGCCTATGAGATAGGGTCTCTAAACGCATGGTATAGGGTATCATATTATCGGTCTCGACCGAGTATAATTTTCTTACTTGTTTTTTTATTATTGAAGCTACAAAAACAAAAGCCCATGACAGTAAATGCGTTTTAAATAATATTGTTTCACATATGTGAAATATAAATAACTTGCAGTGTACCCAATAACAAATACAGTGTGAGGGACCATACGATAGAAACTTTTAACTAAATATACTTTTGACGACTTGGACGGTCAATACCAAAAATTTGATCATAAAGTTAAAAGCTCTTTTATTAATTTGAATATTTAACTTAAAAAAAGATAGCCAAACTGAAAACTTTCATGTTTATGCTGTTGACAAAACAACGGAAACCTTTTCTATACAATAGCACTATGGTATAAATGATGGGCATGGTCTCGGGGGTGGCTGATTCCTATACCAAACAATTGTATTAGGTTGTTATAGTAAAACCCCCAAAGCGTTTGTGGGTGATCCTGAGTCGATCGATATATTGCGTATAAAAATTAGGTAAAATAATTAATTATTTCGTATGGCCACCTCCGGCCATAACCATGGCTTGCAGTCATCTTATAATGGAAATAACTAGTTTTTGCACGAAATGATATACAGATAAGGATTCGTTGCTGCAATTGAATTGTTGCCAACTGAATTATGACAGGCCTACGTACTGCCACATTATTCTGTTATGATTACAGTACATCCAGCAATAAAACGGTAAAGACAATTGATTTTATTTAGTTGATACAATGGAATTATTAATTTTTATTATTTAGTTTTGCTAACACATATGAAAAAGAAGAGTCAAAAATTATTATTAATATTTATTTATTTTTTAATAACTCATTTATTACATTAAAATAAACAAAACAATATCTTATATGAAAAGCAAATGGTTATTCCTGGGCTTTTTTAATAATCCCATATAATATTATGGTTTTGAGTTATAATATGTACTTTCGCCAATTACATTCTACAACAAGTTTTAATAGAAAAGTTTTTGGAATTGTTCTTCATTAAACACAGTCGGCAATATTCTGAACAGTCTACAACAATCAATAATTTTTTTGTACATTATTCCTCATGAAAGAACTCGTGTTTCATCTACTCTTGTTATTGCCATTAGTAACGCCTCCCTTAATATGGATCAAAAAATATTGTGTTGCGAAATACCATCTGACCATTGCCCCTTTATATGCATGCTCAAGAGATCAATGCGTTTATTTGTTGCTGTTAATTATTAAGATTATAAAGATACTAACGATATAACTTTCAAAAATTGTGTAGAAAATAAAATAGTTACCCAGTCTACAGTATAGAATTCTAAAGAATACATTGACCGGGAAATAGAAAACTTCGTCAACATTATTTTATGTTACATTTATAAAATTGAGAAGAATTTATGAAAGAAACTACCAAAGATCATCTAATGTAATTGAAGGTATTTTTTTTTTTTTTGATCAACATACAAAGCTTTCTATCAAAAAATATGCGTTTAGAGACCTTATATCTCAGGCCCAAATGATCAGTTATAGAATCAGCATAAACCAAATTTAAGCATAAATAAAATTTAAAATATTATTCAATATTTATTTATTAGTTTATTATAAAATTTATATCAAGTAAGTAAAGGCCCATAAAATATTTCTCAACATAAAATATGGAAATCCGACAAGAGGACCTCAGTTGTTAATAAGCGAAAGAAACTAAAGAAAAATTTATAGAAACCAGTAAAGTGTACAATTCACACTTCGTATAGAGTTTTTGATAAAAAAAATTGATTCAATGAGCTGTAATTTGTTATTTCTAAAAATTTTTAATTTCAATTTTTGTAGCGCATAGAAATATAACTACCACCACAATTTATAGAAATAATTATAAAAAATATGGCCCTTAAATTGAAAATATTTTCAATATTTTTCCATGATTAATTGGATAGCTTTTAATTAATATAGGAAAAAAATTCTATTTTACTTTTTAGCTATCCCTCAAATTGAATGGACACATAATATATATTCTCTTTTATTTAAAACAAATCACTCTGTGTTATTTGAAAGTCAAAATAATTACCATACTTGGACAGTTGCTGTCAAAACTTTTCTAACCCCTTAACTAGAAACAAAAGACTTAAGCCACACAAACTATAAATAATTACATACCCATCAATTTCATCACACTCTAGCACTTTTCAATACAATGAAAAACATTAATAATAGTAAGCATAAGGGCTACACTGCTTTATAATCTTTAGCTTAAAAAAATTTCTTGTAGTAATAGAAAACAGATGATAACATCTGAACAGACAATTCATAATCATTTTTGAAGTTTATAACTAAACCTTTTTATTTATCTATCACTTTTCGCTGTTATTCTATGTAAATCTCTCATAGCCTCTAAACATTTTCTATTTGATTACCAACAATTTGTCGTACTTTCTCGTTTCATTAACCAGACCATATTTTTGCTTCCTTAAGGCTTCCTTTTTCAATAAATGTTAATTAAAATCACATCAAATGACTAACAGGCTATAAACGTAAGATTAATATACTTATAATTTATGAAAAGATTCGAAACTACTTGTCATAGGATTCCCTAAAATGACCGTAAGCATTATCATTAAAAATAAATTATGTTTTCATTAACGATAGTTTTAACAATCTGGTGGACATTTTTACGAGCGAATATTTTAAATATACAATATTGTATAAAAAAACAAACACGATTGTTCGATTTTGGGTGTTACTCTCATAAAAAAGATAATGTTTTATTTTATTTTTTTAAATTATTTGTAACGCCCACGTAGTAAAACTTTTTATCATTCATTAAGTTTTTGACTGACTATGTGATACCCTATACCATGCGTTTAGAGAACTGGTCTTAGATCCAAATAACTGAGTATGTTTTATAAAAAACATTGACGGTGTTAATAATATACCTAAATATTTGTACTCGTTTACGATTTTTACATTTTCTCCATTAAGTTTCCATCTCTCGTTAGCAGCTATACGATCTCCTTTCCTAAATATCATTATCTCCGACTTTGCTAAATTTACTTCCATTCCCCATGTATTGCAATAATCTTCCAGTTTACTGATCATATTTTGTAAAACAATTGCATTATCAGCTACTATAACAATATCATCCGCATACATGAGTACTCTTAAATTCATGTTATCTATTAATAGTCAGCCTTTCCAGTTATCATGCAGATCATTTAAATATAATGTGAATAATAGCGGTGACAATAAACAACCGTGTTTAACGCCTGACTTAGTCTCAAAGTAATCTGAAAGTTCACTCCCAGTCCAAATTGCAGACTTAGAATTTTTTACACGCTTTCGATAAAAGTAACGACTTTTGAGGATACTCCCATCTGGTGGAGTTTATAAATCAAGAATTTTCTAGGAATACTATCAAATGCCGCACGGAAATCCACAAAAAATGCATAAACCTTTTTGTTTTCATGAAACTTTATGTTGATAATTGCTGCCAGATTATAAACGTTGTCAATGGTGGAGTAGCTACTACGAAAACCAGCTAGATATTCATTTATTATTTGATGTTTGTTTGTCCACTGCGTCAACCGTTCCTGTATGGCACCCATCATAATCTTTCCAACACAATTCATAAAGGAGATTCCTCTATAATTACACGGTTCATTGTTATTTCCTTTTTTATAAATTGGTAGAACTATACTTCGTTCAAACATTTCCACTGAAGCCTTTCCATCTAATATCCTCGTGTAAGCATCCGCAAGAGCATTAAGGTATTCATTGCTGGCATTAATAAAAAATTCATAGGGGATTCTATCCTCACCTGGAGCTTTGTTTTATTTAAACTTCGCAAGTGTCAGCCTGATTTCCTGTAATGAAAATGGTTTATCAAGATCTTGATCAAACACGTAGTTAGCTGCATACTGGATATCTGATGCACTGATAATGGGATTGAGCAGTAACTTGAAAGACTCTCTAAAACTATCTGCAGTAACTTGGCTGCTAATATTTATGTCTTGATTTCTTATTTCTTTTGCTAACGGTCACCATTGTTTACTGTCGTTTATGGAGTTTAACTTTAGTTCTATTTCTTTGTAATAATCATCTTTTTTTCTTTTACACAACTCTTGAAATATACGTTTTTCATCAGTATACTTTTGTTTGTCTTCTATACTTTGAGAATTTCTGAATGATTTTAATGCATTAAATGATTTCTCTCTAGCTGCTTTACATTGAACATCGAACCACTTATTTTTGAAACATATTTGTTTCCGCTTTATTGTTGGTGTTATATAAGTTTCCATGATCACGTCCTTAAGATCACTTAGATTAAATGCTGGTTTCCGCCTCATCATATCATTTAATTTAACGTTTAATTTAGGGCAGTAACTTTCTTTATATTTTAAATCCCATTTTAATTTAGGAATTAAGCTGCCTTTGCGTGTATTCTTCTCTTTATCAGGAAAATTCAAGCAAAGTTGAATTGGCAAATGATCGGACCAAATTTGGTTCTCTACGGAGAATTTACCCACAAAATTTAGCATATCTAGTGCTACAGAGCATATATCGTTTACCGAATTACCGGCACTACCAATATAGGTGTAAGAACCCTCTTCATCACCGATAGTTCTTCCACTTACAATCACAATCCCGTAATTATTGCAAAACTCAATAAACTTTTTGCCTTCAGCAGTTACATTTACTTTATCATGCGATTTGCGATGTCCAGCAGGAAACAAATTAAAAATATCATCCAGTTCTTGTTGCTCCTCCACTATTCTAATATTCAAGTCACCCATTATTATTGGGTTAATTATATTATTGGTATGAAAACTGTTTTTTAAAATTTCAAATTCGTATATCCAATTCGCACCTCGTAAGTACGTCGGTATTATAGAAAACTGAACTTCCCTTATTGTAATTACAACCAGATCAGTACCACCATATGCTCTTAAATCATGCTTGATACCAACATCCTTTAATGTTTTACGAACTCCAATAATATGACCCCCAATGGCTCTACCAAACTGGCTGTTTCGAGTAGCTGGTTTCCATTTAGTGTAAAAATTCTTGAATCTGTTTTCGAACTTAGCGATTTTAATACGTGTGTCTCTAACAATACAAAGATGTCGGCTTCTTGTATATACTCAAAAAAATCTACATTATAGAATTTATTTTCTAAGCCATGAACATTATAGGAAATTATTTTCAATGGACAGTTTTGCTCTTTATTACAATATTTCTTACTAACAAAATTTTGATTAATATTTTTACATCCGCCAATAATTAGTTTTTTTGAGTTAACAAATCATCATAATTAAAATTTTCTAAATTAATTTTATCTTTATAAAAGTTTTCTAAAACGTCTTTTCCATTTTTACTACCATTCATAAGGATTTTATCTGTATTCCAATAAAACCAATCCTTATTTATTTTAATTTTATCATTTTTGACCAAAATTTTGTGAGCTTTTTCTACAGTTTGTAATTTCTTCTTAGGCTGTAACATAACTTTCTTATTTTGTTGCTTCTCCTCATTTAGATCACGATCCATATAAATTGATGACCCCTTAAGCTTTATGGTGTTTTTAAAAATTTCGTCTACCATTTCATCAGTCTAGAATCCATCTGCTTCATACAGCTTCCTCACATATTTCATTACAATGCCTGATATATCCATTCTTTTATCACAGATTTCCATAATTTGGTCTTTTAAAGACCCCACACTGTTGATACCACGAAAAGTGGCATTTCTTCTTTTGCTTTTTTCAACTATTCGCATCAACTCTTTGTTATCCTTATTTCTATCTACATGATAATTTGGATCTTATGGTAATTTAAGCCGATTTCATAGAGGTTATTTGCATGCTAAATAGAACCCAACATCCACCGCTATTCACCAATTTCAATAGCGTTCGTGCTACGGCTAATAGAAACTTACTTTGCAAACTTCTTCAAAATATTTGTAGTTTGACCACAAATTTTACATGAACACACAGATGGACACACGGACGGACGGGCATCGCTAAATCGACGCAGTCTCATTGATTTTATTTTAATAATCGCATGTTTCTCTTTTGGCAAATATGGACCCCTTATTGGGTTAATATTAAGTTGTAATCTATTTTACTCTCATCTTGTACATCTTTGTTTGGAGTATTACTTTTTTTATTATTAACCACCACTTAGGTGAAGCCGTCGAAAAATACAATACATCGCATTGTTATCAAGGGGCTAATCGCCGCATTCGATATCAAGTAAAATCAATTGAAATTCCATATTTTAGTGTATTATTTAAAGAAGACGTTTCACTTCTACTCTTAATTAGGGGCCATAAGTCGTTTACTGTGTCAGGTAAAAATTATTCTTGGGTTTTTGCAAAATAAAAGAAATTATTTCGATTGAAAAATTTCCATAAGGAAGACGACGATTGGATCCAAGTACATTTTATTAGACTTCTGTGGTGAGTATGTTCCACATATAGCCAGTTCGACTGATAAACGAATTTGGGTTGTAATGCGTTGTGCGATCAACTGAAAAGTAGACTACAAACGGATGCATCTATAGAACAGTGCCACACAACCCATATTCCAACGATGTTTCAACTAGTAAATGGAGTTGAATAGCCTGTTGATATTAACGAGGATCAACGCCGTCCTTTGTACAGTGTTCAGTAGCTCCAAAGTGGACTTTTAACCTTCTGACTATATGTAGGAGTTGTATCCCATATTCGGTCAGATCTAGGTAGTATAGATATAAGAGGGATCGGAGGAAGAGAATTAATTTGTGTATCATTTCACAAAACCAAGAATTCTTTTTTGGATATTTGAAAACATGATCGTTCCAATGTACATCGCATTGAACAGTATCCGATTCCTCCGATTCCGATTTGTTGAATCCAGGGGTCAACCTCACTCATAGATTGTCAAAAGGTGTGTCATACACTGTTTGCCTTTTGTCCGCAATTTCCAAAAGTCTTGGACTACAAGTGAAGGGAAAGGCATGACAAATATAGCTATCATCTGCGAAGGAGCATATTGAATTGAATTGAATTGAATTGAATTTGAATTTAATTTGACAACCCCATACAACAAGATATGTATCTTTTAATTTAAAGTATGGGATGTGAAAATTTTTAATTACATAATAGGTTTACATATAAAATATTTAAAAATTAAATTAATTACACAATAAACATAAAACATAAATATAAATATAAAAAATAAATAAAATATATAATACATAAATGGAATAACATAAAAGAGAGAGAAAAAAGAGGAAAATAAAAATATTATATATAAATAAAAAACAAATAAAACGAGATATAAAATGGATATTAACTGACAGGTTGATATTTCAGGTTGAGAAATGTTTTCTAATCTCGTTACTAAAACTCATTGCGTTTTTGTTTGTTTTTATTTTGTGTGGAAGAAGGTTCCAAAGATGGATGGCGTTAAAAAAAAATTGCCATTCAGTTATTAGACTTCTGTAGCAGAGAGAGACTATTTCTTTACCCCACACAGATTGAAAGAAAGTGAGGCGATCAAACAAGATACGCGTCTCCTTAATGTATATTATTTTTTGATGCTGTATGAGTATTTTTACGTTCATTAGATTCTCAAAGGACAAGCCATACAACTGTTTCGTGTAGAAATATACTCGATTATGATCAAGCTTTAAAAGTCCATAAACATATCTAATTATCTTATTGTAGACAACATTTAATTTACATTTTCTTGTGGAATCACAATGTGCAAAAAGCTCACAGCCGTATAGCAAACAGGGCATTAAATAGACCTCAGCAATAAGCATTCTGATTTGCAAAGGTGTACAGAACTGTATTGGCCATAACGTTCGAAGCATGTAGCTCATCTTGCCAACTACAGAGTTGACGTGATTCGACCAACTAAGCGTGCTATTAAAAATAATGTCAAGGTTTCTCACAGATGAAACAATTTCAATTTTCCTGTTGTTTAGAATGATATTAAAATCAACATTTAAGTGTACCGATCTTTTGTGTATTACAAGACATTTCGACTTTTGAGGGTTTAAACAAAGCCCATTTTTCGAAGCCCATAGATAAATTTGGTTAAGATCATAGTTAAGTTTGCTGACATTTTCATGAATACATTTTACCGAACTGCCCAAATAAAGTTGCACATCGTCAGCATACATTTGCAGCTTAGAGTGAACTACCTGATTAGGTAAGTCATTTACATAGAGTGAAAAAAGAAGAGGTCCCAAAATCGAACCCTGCGGTACTCCTCTCTCAACAGGCAAAGCTCTTTAGTAATAATTGTTTAAAAACACTGATTGAAAACGATCAGACAGATACGATTTAAGTAGAAAAGTTGACGTGCATGAAAAATTAAATAGTTGACTAAGTTTAAGACCGAGTATAGAGTGGTCAACGGTGTCAAAAGCCTTCGAATGGTCAAGCAGGACTAAAATATTAATTTTGCCAATGTCAATGTCTCTCCGAATATCCTCACTAACATTGATAAGAGCAGTAGTACAGCTATTTTTGGGCCGAAAACCTGATTGTAAATCAGTCAATAATTTAAAACGATTCAGGTGTTCACTAATTTGAATGTGCATCAGTTTTTCAAGGACTTTGGATAAGAAAGGTAAGATTGCGATTGGTCGAAACTCCGAGTTCGATTTCGGTACTGGTATGACCTTTGCATGTTTCCACTTGGTTGGAAAAACACTCGTGGTGAGAATTGTTGTGGTAGTATTAATCTAATAAATCTTGGGTCCATAGTGTCGTAACCTATAGCATTTGATTTTACCTTAAAAAAACAAGTTAACACGTCGATGTTGTTGACACAGTGAAATTCAAATTGGTCACAAAGTATAGGACTATTAACGTTGAGGTTGGTAAAATTGCCGCTATTAATAGAGGGGGATTTTACGAATATATCGTTAATTTCATCAGCAGTCAAATTACTACTTGTATTTTTCCTACTCTTACCGATTCCAATATCACGTATCGTTTGCTATGTTTTCTTGCTGTCCATAGCCTTTTCAAAACGATAAGCATAATATATAGATTTAGCTCTTCTTATCTCTCAATTTACATCCCTTCTTCGTATGGAGAACTCGTCCTTTAGTTCTGGCATCTTAAACTTCCTCCAGCGCGTGTAAGCGTCATCTCTACGATCAATCATTCGCTTTATAGTTGTATTGAACCACGGCCTAGTTTTTTCCGTAATATGTCTTGCTCTCATTGGAACAGCAAGATTGTACAGGGTGCGGCTAAAGTTACTATATGATGTAAAACAATTGTAACTTCTTTGCTTGCGAGTATTTAACTTTTTCTTTTTTCGTATTTCAGAAATTAAACTTGGGAGAATATTTAAAAATGGAACGCTATACAATTGCGCAAAGAACTAAGATTGTTTTTCTATTCATAGAAAATCATCGTTCGATAATTAATACTCAACGTGCATACAGAAGGTTTTATGGTGTAAGAACTGCTCCAACGGGTCCAACCATTCGTTCGTTGGTGAATAATTTTGCTGAATATGGGACTGTCGGAGATTCAAGACGTACGGGCAGACCTCGAACTGGCAGATCGGCCGAAAATATTGATGCTGTGCGACAGAGCGTCGAAGAAAATCCGCAGACATCAACGAGAAGACGATCTTCCCAGTTGCAGCTTTCTGACCGCACTCTTCGGCGAATTTTAAAACACGATTTGCACCTCTTCCCTTACAAAATCCAAGTAGTCCAAAAACTAAATCCTGAGGACTTCGTATTGCGCTTGGAATATGCTAGAGCAGTTTTAAATCTCGTTGATCAAAATGAAAATTTTTTGTCAAATTTAATGATGACCGACGAAGCGCATTTTCACTTGAACGGTTTCGTAAATAAACAAAACAACAGATTTTGGGGATCCCAAAATCCCAAAAATCTTCATCAGAAATCTTTACACGCAATTCGTGTTACCGTTTGGTGTGGCATTACCGCCCAAAAAGTTTACGGTCCTTTTTTTTTTTTGAAGAAACACTCAACAAAGTTATGGAAAATGCCATAAAAAGAGCACATTTTTGCGTTAGAGAAAACGGTTCTCATTTAACTGATATTATTTTTCATAATTAATGTAAAAAAATAACATAAAATAAACTTTCTTTTTATCATAAATTTTTTTGTTTTTTTCATTCCATTCAATAGTTATTTAAAAAACAAATCATATAGTTACTTTAGCCGCACCCTGTATAAATGTGAAATTTTATCATCAAGAAAGGATAATTGCTCATCAGAAGACTGCATGTAGTACAAACAGTTCCAGTTTATCAACGCCAAATTTTCAGCCAAAGCATAATAATTGAATGATTTAAAGTCACGATATCTAAAGGTTTGAACCTCGCGAAGCAAGTTGAAGTCGTAAGAAATAAAGATCAGGTCATGCCTAGAAACACAAGGTGCAGTCAGTTGATCATATAAATTTAGAGACATCGTTTGTAAAGCAAAGATAAAATAAAGTATTGGTAGTAGAGGCAATTAACGGGTATAAGGCCAACTGAGAGCATGCTATCTACAATAAAAGAGTCTAAAAGAATATCATAGTTGAAATCTCCAGCAATAAGCATGTCCGAGTAATCTTCAGTTAGAAATTCAATATGTTCCATAAATACATCAGTGCTAATATATTTATTAGGTCGGTATACACAACCAACAAGTAGTTTTCTACCATCCGACACAATTTCTATAAAAATATATTCAATTTTATTGCTGTTAGTCTCTTCAATGCCTGTGTTATTGTCAAACGCCTCGGTCTTACATTTGAGATTACATATAATACCATTCCTAACAAAGACTGCTACGCCACCTGCAGAGTCTTTCGATCAGCACGAAACGTATTGTAACCTTGCAAATTGATAAATCTGTCCGGTGTAGTGTCCCTAAGCCAGGTCTCAGATACACATATAATATCCATCAATGAATTTTCAAAAGTAAATCTGAATTCATCAATTTTATTGTTTAAGCTTTGTACGTTGATGTGGCAAATATTCACTCCGTTTTTCTGTTTGGTTAAAATTCGAATCATATTCATGGTACCATCCTTGGAACGACTATCTGACCTATCCATATGGTTCAATCATATAGGATTGGATGTTTGACTAATAAGGTCATTCAGAAAGCTAAAGAAAAGAAATGGAGAAGAACAGAAACTTAGGGTACCTCTGAGATTAGCTGAAACTCGTGGCATGCGACCCCAACAATAACAACAAGTACTGTGCGATCAATAAGAAAACAAAACTCGATATAAATCGAAAGAAGTCAATACCGGCCACAAATTCAATACGCTTTAATATAATGGAAACGCGATCGAACGTGGATATATCAAGAGCTGCCACTTTTCTCCCACCAAAATAGGGAATGGATGGACTCCAGAGTTCAGAAAGTAGTACTAGCAAGCCTCCCGTAGATCGATTTTAACGTAAGCCTTACTGTCTATCATTTACGTAGTTGGCAAGATGGTAATGCTGTCCATCAACTTTAAAAGTGCAGAGCAAATTGCGGGTATAAGGCAACCTTTGGTTGGACATTAGCAACTTCCTGGTAAGAGATAATGACCCCTGCATGGTAGGCAGGAAACTGTTGCATCACCAACGGCCTTGCTGTCCCGAGGAGCAGAAAGAATTTCAGCATGAAGACGCTGATCGTGAGGAAACTCTTCGCGTCGTAGTACGTTGGCACATTTGGTTCTCATCTGTTTGCGTAGCAGGTCAGTGGCAGAATTTTACATAGATTATAAATATAAAAACTTACATTTGAAGCATTATCTATCACCACCTTACTTGCTACTTTTAATTCATAATTTATGCTTCGTGTAAAACTTTATATTAAATTAATAGAGTTAATTATCTAAAAAGAATTGAAATCTTTTTGAATTATTATTGTTATAATTTGCATTTTTACAAATATGCTCCTTATAAAGTATAGGTGACATGTTACTTAGTTCCAATACTCTGTTATGCCAATCCAGTCAGAATAATTTACTGAGTTAAGATAACCATTCCGTCCATCCGTCTGGCTATCGAATAGCTTTCTACCAAATTTTTAGCTCAAGCTCAATCTCATTTACCTCTTAACAAAGGGTGGTATAGAACTAAAATCATCAAACAAACACACGACAAATGTAGCTATCCACATATACCAGTGCAATGGAAAACTCCAGCAATTATGATTTTATTATACATTTTATAAAATGTGTTTTCTTTAGGAATTTCTACTATTTTAAGGAGAAATACTTTTTTACGAAAAGAGAATTTTAAGAAGAGATATTTTCTTTTAAAAATTTCATTTTTAAAAGAAAAGAGACTTTCTTAAGAAAAGGTATTTTTTTAAAGAAAGTCTGTTTTCCTTAATATACTGCACTTTTTTAAAAGAAAGGTAGTCGCTTAAGAAAAAATTTTTTTTAAGAAAATGCACTTATATCAGAAAGGGTATTTTTAGAAATGTACTTTTTTAAGAAAAGGCACTTTTTGAAGAAAATTATATGGTCCAACATATATAATATTCCTCTTACTAAATTGTTTAATTCTTCCTCCCTTCCGGATATTTTCCAACTTGTTGGAAAAATGATAACAGCTCTAGGCTACTAAGTTAAAATATAGTATTTAAAAGTAGAGAACTCATTCAGTTTTGCTATAAAGAAATTATGAAATGTACTCTTCGGAATATTTCACAAAAATCCCATTTTTCTCGAAATCCGCAAAAATAAAATCCTTATCAAAAAAATCCTGGCATAGGAATTTACTTTGAAATTCACACAGTTAGATCGATTTTTTGAAATTTTGTTTAAGAAAATTTTTTAAAACTTGTCTAAAATACTTATTTTAGACAAATTATTTGCATCTAGTTTTTTATTTTAATCAAAAACAAAAAAAAAATAGTTTAAAAATTTGAATTATTTCCTAATGAAGTATTTCCTAATGAATTATTTATCTAATGAATTATTTGTAACCATTTATTTATATTAACATACATTTATTGTGAATGAAGAAAATATTGTGAATTATATAAAATTTCCCTCGCATTTATCTAATGAAAATGTAAATGTAAATGTAAATGTAAAGAGAGAAAAAGGCAACTTGTCGGCTTAACATATTTGTAACTTTACTTCACTTGGATTTTAAGATTCAAATGGTGAGCATCAACATATAAGAATAAATAAATAATCATTGTTGAATTAGAGCTAATTTCAACTTTTTATTCTATTTTTATTTTTAAACCCGAACCCATAACCTCCTCACCTACAACCCCTTTATAATTTCTCCATTTGGCGAGAAATTATAAATTAAACAACCCCAATTTAGCACTGTTGAGGTGCAACATAATAACACTTTAGTGAAACAGCTACATCCATCGGACGCATAGACATCCGCCCTAGAATTCAACGGTTCGCCACCCTATTCGGAGATAGCTGCCACATTAAAAGTTCAAAACTTAAAAAAGGAGTTTTCAAGATGTTACCCAAAAAATTCCATTTTTGGTGTCATTTTGCAATAGGTTAAAAACGTGGCAATAAAATAGTACTTCAAGTCTGAGTGCTCCTAGGTACAGTGACCAGAAAAAAATGTTGGCTTTAATAAATTTCTTAAAGTTGAAAAAAATGTCATCAAATTTCTTGACCTAGTTTTTTTTTGGCACAAAAGTGGTCTGGGGCTTTTGTTATTTCTTGGCGAACTTTTATTTGATTTTGAAGTTATATGGCTGCTTAAAGAGATAATTAATTTCAAAGATCGATTCATATAACAAATTGTCGAAAAAATTAAACTATACAACGAAATTTTCATAAAATCTGAAAAAAGTCATATTTTCTCCCATATAAACACACTTGAAATTTTCAGTCGCGTTGAGGCATCTCTAAATTTTTTTTTGATTGACCCAAAACTGTGCATTTCCCAGTTTTTTTGTTATTCGCATATTTCTAGGGGGTGAGACTTTAAATTCGAACAGTTTTTTATTATTCTCCATACAATGAAGGGCCACCCTAATGATCCCACGATGAGGTTACCTCATAATTGAGTAAATCTGTATGAAAAAAATTACGAATTATGCATATTGACATTTTACTTGAATAAACCATCAAAAATTGTTGGCCCGAATGCCATATAAATGTCCTTCACTCAATTTATTTATTCAAGTCAAAATAATAAGTTAAAGTCACAAAATGGTGATGTTTTACTTTTGTATTCCCTTTAGTTAACTTGATATGATAACCCAGCTGGGTCTCGGCCCTTCGAACTAAGTAGATGCTTTGGTATTATTGTAAGGCTAAAAATTATTCTAAATTATTAAATTACCTTGATTTTTTTCTTGGGAAAGCCCATATTATTTAAATTCCACCTTAAAGGCAATATGACCAACATTAACAAATTCAACAAGTAAGAAAATAATAGTCTGTCTAGACCGACTATACGATACCCTATACCATGCCTATACCAAACCCTATCTCTTAGGCCCAAATTACTGGACATAGAAAATAAGCAAAAACCAAATTTGAGTAGGATTTTTATTAATTTTTTGGCTGCAGATATGAAAAAGTTCATATCGGATGCTATATCTATATAGGGACTAGGTCCAAAAATGGACCGATCCTGATCATGTTTGGTAAAGTCTTTTGTATTTTGCAAAAATATATACAAACAAAATTTGAGAAGAATCAGTGCAATATTTTTGTTTTTTAATAGATTTAAGTGAAGATCGGGAAGCAGCTCTATATGGGGTCAAAGGGATCATTTTTGGACTACTCATTAATGGATGTAATGAACGCATACAAACCCAATTTGAGTAAGATCTATATGACAATTTGGATCTTATGGCAATTTATGTCGATTTCATATGGGTAATTTGTATGGGGGCTAGGTCTGAACATGGACCGATTCTCACCAATTTTAACAGCGTTCATCCCATGGCCGATAAAAGCTTATATACCAAATTTCATCAAAATATATTCATATTTGCGACCTGTAGTTTGATTACAAGGTTTACATGGACACACAGACGGACGGACGGACGGACGGACATTGTTAATTCAACTCAGAAAGTGATTCTGATTCGATCGGTATAATTAAAGATGGGTCTAGGTCAAATATTTTTGGTTGTTACAAACAGCAGCACAAAGTCATTATACCCAAACCACATAGTGGTATAGGGTATAAAAATTGCTGAAAACTAAACAGTTTACTGACCTAAAAACAACATTATCTATCTCTTCATTATCACTTATGCACACATGTTTGTTGCTTAAGTCTTTCGTATTTATCAAAATTATTTTAAATAATTTCTATGTATAATTTACTTAAAAAATTCGGTTAAATATTTGAAATTTATCTAAAAAATACATTGAATAGCATTCGACAGCATTTTCCTACTCACATAAACTCATTTAATTACTGTAACTCATACATTCAATGCCTGACTAAGTATTGTGTATTTTTTTTTTTGTTTATGAAATTTTCTTTTAAGAAATTTAAAGAAAATATTTTATTTAAGATATCTTAACAAAAGCATTCCGCCGCTCAATAGCATTCACTTGAGATTCTAACATTAATGTTAAGCTATTCTATGTATTGTGGGTAAAGAAAAAAAATCTAAAACTTATTAAAGCTAATAAATGAAAAAAAAAACTAAAACTAATTCTAAAAAAGAAACTAATCTCGAGGAAGAAAAAATAAGAGGTTACGTTTGCATGGGGTAAACATTGTTTGATAGCTGTGAAAATTGCTTTTTTCTAATAACTGTGCTGCGGTCAATTGAACTAGTAAACTTTGCAAATCTTTAAGTAGCCATAGTCATTTCGTCTTCAACTTAGCAGTTTTATAAACCAACACTTTTGGATAAAATTTATGTATAGGTATTAAAAAAAAATAGGAAAATTACTTTTCCAACACTTTGGTAAATGAAAAAGGAAACCATCAAATTTACGATTACGTTGGCGAAATATTAAAAAAACACTTTTTCGTTTTATTTTTTAGTACTTATTAAACTAAAGTACATTATTATCGCGCAAATACCTTTTTTCTAATATTTTAATAAATTTGAAATATTTTCTTATATTTTCATTAGCTGCAGACTCCACCCAGTTAAATTGCTTTGTCTATGTCTGCAGTTAAGCAGGCGCCTTCTGTTGATAGTAAGACAATTTCATTTTTAAAGGTCTAGTTTTTAAAGTTACTCACGATTTTAAATTATTAAAATCAAAATCATTTTAGCTTTGTCCCTAAAAAAAAAAATAATATTAAATTTCATTAAATTGAAGAAAGTGTTAATGGATTTTTTTAATTATGAATTTTGCTATCTTACAATGAAATTGAATGAAAAGTTAAAGATTCTATTAAAGTCTTGAAAAGGACAACATATATTTAATTTAAATTTTAAAAAATAAAATAAAAAAAATATTGTATCAAGATCCCAAAACCACCCACGTTAAACACCTCTACTATACTTTACTTTAGCAAAATTTTTAATTAAAATCCGCTCTCTCTACTTTTCCTTTAACTTTATTATATAAAACTACAATTATTTATATGGGTTAGTAAAGAAAAGAAAACATAAAAAATTTATTTATTCGTTTAACATATCCGCTATGTAAATCATTGCAGACAGGCTTAACTGCTGCTGTTAAAACAACAAGATCTTTTGATGTAATAAACATATCCTAACCTCAAGACAAATACCACCTAGATTTTAAATAAATACCACTATCAGATCCATATACACTATATACTGTATAAACTCATAAAATAGCTAACACATGTCAGGGGATAATGCAATTTAAAGATTTTATTTTCAATTATGATCCATATAATATATCAGACCTCAAAAGACTGGTTTCCATAACAAATGAATTTTTTAAAAATTATTCAATGAGTTGTTACCTTTTTCACTAGAAATTTTGAATATTTTTTTGGAAATAAGCTCAATGACCTAACCCTGAAATAAGCTCAATGACCTAACCCTGAATAACTATATTGTGAACGAAAATACAAAATTTTAATTTATTTAAATGACTATTGACCTATTTCTTATTTCTGCACAGCACCAACTACGAAACATTTAATTCTATAGAATTTTTGAGTACTCTTTTAATGGCAAGATAACACTAATAGCAGCTATTGAGTACTTTAGCGCATTGAACTTTTTGTAAAATCTTAAATTCTAATAAATCTTCAAATGTCATTGGCACTTTGTTTCAGTTGATACACATTTAATATGCTAGCATGATATTTAGATTACACTGTGTGTAATTTTTTAAGTCATGGAAATATAACCATATACGGATACCACTACGTGATAAAAGACCAAAAAAAAAAAAAAGACCCGTCTCTCCCAGTTTTGCCACAAGTCATGCCCTTTTTTATGGGCACCCAAAGATTTGGGGCCTCAGTGTAATTTTGGCAAAAAAGTGATCATTTTCTCAGGCTCATATCTTGCAAACCGTTCGGAATTTTGATTTACTCTCTTAGACAAAGTTGTAGCTCCTGTCATAAAGAACAAAAATTGTGAACATATAAAATCAAAAAATTTTATCTTCAAGATCAAAATCGCAAAAAACTTTAAAAAATTCCAATTTTTTTACCTTTTTTCCCTTGTTTAGGTCCATAGGAAGCAAACCGTTCAAAATTGAAGGAAGCAATCAACTACAAAAATGTACCAAAAATCTCAGTAAACAAATTTCTACACATGAACTTCCTAGGAATGATTCTTAAGGTGAAAAATTTCCTGAAAATTTCTTAACTTCATTTGTTTTTTCTTTACTTCAATATTGAGATACTATTCTATCTATTACAAAATTAATAAAAAAAATATTCGTATTATGTTTATGATGCTGATGGCTCTGGACTTGCAAATTGCACTCTCTTAAGTTGTGGATCCAAATCGTCGTCCGAATCTGACTCTGATTCAGAACTTATGGTGTCCATTAGGGTGGCCCTTAAAAAAAGTGTTCAAATTCTCAGTCGCACCCCCTAAAAATATGCGAAAAGAAAAAAGTGAGAAATACAAAGTTTTGGGGCAATCAAAAAACATTTGGAGTTGGCTCAACGCGATTGAAAATTTCAAGTGTGTTTATATGGGGAATAAATGACTTTTTTTTTCAAATTTTATGAAAATTTCGTTCTTTGTTTTCATTTTTCCGTCAAATTGTTATATAATTCGGGATCAGTGTTATACTCTCTTTCCAAAAAGCCAAAAAAAGAACTATATCATGAAATTTTATGGCATTTTTTTCAACTTTAAGAAATTAATTAAAACCAACATTTTGTTTTAGTAGTAGTAGTAGTATTTATTTTATTTTCAGCAATATATATAAAATAATTACAAAATAAAATAAAAGTTAAAACTAAACTAAAAGGTAAAAATAACCACATGCGACTCTGACTATCGTCGTCAGCCGCTTATAATATAAAAATTTAATTTCCTAATCGAGATAAATGTTTTTATGTATTAAACTCTGTTATCAAAAAGTTTCTGTTATTTATACATGTTTTTATATAATTTGCTAAGAGATTCCAATTTGTATTTACATCATTTAATATATTTAAGATTTCGTCTTCTGTAAGGTAAGCTTTACTGAAGTACATAATTCTGAATTCTTTTAGCGTTTTACAACGACCAAGAAAATGTTCTATATTTTCAATTTCCCTTGAATTACATAAAGAGCATAATTTAGACAAATTCGTTTCAAAACGTTTACCATTTAATTTTATCAAATCACTTCGTGCTTTAAAAATCCAAGTTATATTTTCTAGTTTAATTTCATTAGATATGTATTTATTCCCTTCAATTGCATTTAGTTTTGAATATATCCGCAAGATTTTCTTTATAAAATATATTTGTAGTTTATCAACATACTCAAAATTTGTAAACCCCCATATTTGGGCTGCATACGATTGCACTGACCCGCATACTGCAAGGAATAATTTCCATTTAGAAGCAATTGATATTGTGTTTTTATTTAAAAAGTTTTGCCATGTTAAGTTGATACTATTTTTTGCTGCTATGTTTCTTTGTTCAATATGCTTCGTAGATACCATTTTTGGTGTAAGCCAAACCCCTAGGTAACAGTATTCTGAAACTATTTTGATTTCTTGGCTATTAAAATACCATTTTTCTTTACTAGACAATCTTCACCCTTTTCTGAAAACCATAATTTCTGACTTATCCAAGTTTACTTCAACATTCCATGTTTTACAATAGTCTTCAAGTTTTTGGATCATTTTCTGCAGCACTTTTACATCATCTGCTAAAATCACTATGTCGTCTGCATATAATAACAATCTTATGTTAATGTTTTCAAAGTATATTCCACCTTCTAAGCAATCATGCAAATCACTAAGGTATAAGGCAAATAGTAGAGGTGATAGCAAACACCCCTGCTTTACACAACTTTCTGTAGCAAATGACTTTGATATCTCACTACCTGTCCAAACTGATGTCCGCATTTTTTCATAGATACATTCTATAAACTTAACAACTTTTGATGAGACACCCAATGTATGCAACTTATAAATTAAAGCATTTCTTGACACTTTATCAAATGCTGCTTTGAAATCTACGAAAAATGCATATGTTTTCTTTTTATTCGCAAAATTCAGATGCACCATAGATGTTAAATTATATATATTATCTGCTGTTGAATAGTTTTTACGAAATCCTGTTTGGAATTCATTTATAATGTTGTTACGTTCAACCCAATTCGAGAGTCTTTCATTTATTAATCCCATCATAAGTTTCGGTAAACAGTTCATAAATGATATACCACGATAATTATTTGGTAATGAAGTATCGCCTTTTTTATAGATTGGAAAAATAATACTCAAATTAAACGAATCATCAACACTGCATCGATCAAATAATACATTACAAGTTTATGTTATCTCTTGCAGCAGTTCGCGTGGTGCATTTTTATAGAACTCATACGGAACTCTATCTTCTCCTGGAGCTTTATTAGTTTTAGTTTTACTCAGCACTTGTTTAATTTCTGATACTGATATTATCTTGTCCAAGTCATAATTACTTGTATAAAAGTATGCATATTGCATTTCTACATTTTGCATTTTGTTTTAGTATGTATACCTGTAAGTGTTCAGATATGAAGTACTGTTTTATTACCATGTTTTTAACCTATTAAGCATTGAGATCGAAAATGGAAAATTTTTTCGATAAAATTTTGAAAACTCCTTTTTCAAATTTTGAAAAAATTTCTTAAACAAAATTTTAAAAAATTCATCTAGCTCTACAAGATCTTCTTAAATATATGTTGGAAATTAACTGTGTGAGCGTTTAGGTAAATCTCTATGATAGAATTTTTTTTTACAAGGATTTTATTTTTGCGGATTTCGAGAAAAATGGGATTTTTGAAAAATATTCTGTAAATATACCACATTTAAATATTTTGTATCAAAAATTCATCACTTGTCTTTTAAATGTTACGTTTTATCTTAGTAGCCTAGGGTTTCGGCAAAAAGATAATATGATCCCATTAACCCTTTTGGAATTGGGGTCATATGACCCCAAGCTAATAAAAGACAATTTATTAAAAAATTCAAATATATTGTGGGACCGAGAGTTTGAACACTTTTTTTTATTAAGAGGCACCCCAAGAAATTTATTCCTAATTCAGATCACTAAATTGAATGATTGAGTTCCTCAAGAGCTCTTGACATATTTAATCAAAGTTCAGTATTATATTCTGGAGAAATTCAGTAGAGTAAAGGATATGAAGCTTTATAACATCAAAGCTCGGAAGATTTCATTAGTTTTTCAAATGATTTCTTTAAATAATTGAGGGTCTGGTAGCTTCTCCATAACGTTGGCTCCGCTTGATGTAGTAATATTTGTTGTAGCTGTGTGAAAAATCAAAAAGAAACAAATTTATGATATGTAATACACATATTAGTTTTAAAAACTTATCAATAAAGGTCGGCCGAGTAATGATTCAACAACTGATCGACTGAAGAACTGCTTTATGACTTGTGGATTGGTGCAACGTTTCTCTATTTCAAGACGAACTAGTGATTCGGATATTACGCAATAAAGAGATGAAGCGATGGCACGACATTGTCGCACTAAAAATTGGTAGGCCTGTTGTTTTTTGGATGACAGATACATGCTGCATATTGTTATGGCTTACACCAGAGGTTAAAAGTATATCCATGAAAGCTTCTAACTCATCTTCGGTTCATGTCTTCCACACTTTGCTCTTGTCTGGGATATTTTGATTCCACTTGGATATCGACTTGTTGCATTTCAAATAATAAATACCATGTTGGGGGTAAAAAATTTCTTAAATACTTCAATCGGAATTAAATTTTTTTTTCACATAACCTCCAGTAAACCGCATAATGTTATAGGTGCAGATCCGAGAGGCTACAGGTGGCACTTTGCTCAATTTTGAGCAATATTTTCCATAAAAATTCGAAGTTCGGTATACGTAATTTCCATCTGACTGCACGTGGACTTCTGGCTGAATATCATCTTTAGATTCATCGGCGTATTGGTTCTTCTCTATCAGCAGCCCTTTTCCCTGCTCAATATCGGAAGTTTCATCTTCATCCGGCACATATTTTGCGCCTTCATCATCTTCGGCAACAATAGGTTCGAATCCTTCTTCGGTTTACCTTTCAAAACGTGAATACGTCTAATTGACCAAGTCAACTTCTTCTATCTCTTAATTTTTTCTTTCCATTTTTACAAAAAAAAAAAAAAAAAAAAATCAGCAAAAACAGCAAATCACAAATTATACACAACCACTTTTGAATAAAAATTTCGAATGAACTGATTGCTTTCATTGGAGCTCATGCTCATTGTAGTATATCTTTACCTTGTTGGAAATAATTTTTTCAAATTTTGTGAAGAAAAAGTGCCAACACCTATTAAAATATTAAGAAAATGTTGCGGGTTTGGCCAGACCCAGGTGTTACGAAAATGACTACAGTTTGAAACACCCTAAAATTAATACCCCTATCAAAAAAACAAAAAAAAAAAAACTTGAAATGTGCACTAATCTATTCTAAAATATATTCGTGAGGATATCATGGAATATCATAACGATAGCCCATCAGGATGCACAAAAAATATATGAAATATAACAAAAGGGGCCTAGCCAGAGCCTGGTGTAACAAGAGGGTTAAGAGCAACCTTATCTTATACATCAATCGGAAAATCTTGAAGTGCTGTGTTCATGAAATCCAAAAAAAAAAATTGATTAGTATCCTCTTTGAAGTCATAAGGTGAAAATATACAAAAAAAGGAGAACAATGGGAAATATTTTCTGTTATTTTCTGACCAGAAAAAAATGAACAAAAAGCTCAAATAAACAATCGAACTAAAAATATTTTCAATCCACAACCTGAAAGAAATCAACGGCTGCAAATTTTTGCGACTTACGAGGGCCCAACTTTGAGACCTTTCGATTGATGTATTAGATAAGGTTGCTCTTAATTCAGAATATATAAATATAATACACTTTTCGAAAAAGTGCAAATAAACTGCAACATTTTTCGTTAGAAAATAAAACGGCATTACTTAAGCTATTATAAAATTACTAGCAGATTCCAGCCCTCGAAATTCAAGTGCAAATTCTCGGAAAGTTTATTTTTTCATTAAATAAAGACCCTAAAGGTATTCTAATCAATTATAGCCAATTCACAAATCAACACAAAAAACAAACTCATTTTTATTACGAACACATTAACATATTTAATAAACACACACATAGCATTGTATAATTTTATGTATGTGTTAGTAGCAAATTTAAATGCAATTTACTCGTAAGAAAGAAAAAAAATTAGAAATCTGTAAATCTGCAAAACGGCTAAAAACAAATAACTTTCAAATAATATACGTTTGGTCAAAATCGGGATAAAGCGGTAAAACAAAATATCATTCACAAGAAATCGCCTAGCCTATTAATATTATAGATGTGGTATCTAATTGGACTTAATTTTTCTCTAGTTAAACTACTGTCTAGTGCAGTTTTGATCTCAAAATAAGTAATTTGAAGGTCTAGAAATATAATTCCCAGTAAAACTTCGGTAAAAGAACCGATTTATGTACGACGTTTCTACAGCTCTTCCTAAAGCCAATAACGACCACGAGAGAATTAGCCAAACAGTCAATCACAGTGGCCCTTCAGGGACATTTTTCATCAAAAGTCGCCGCAAGTAGATAAGAACACTATTGTTGAGTAAGTCCTCTTTCAAACTTGTAGAATTTAGTTCCATTATGGACTGCTTACAAGATCGTATTCATAAGACACGTTCAATGTTCCAGATATTCGGTATTGCCACATCACAATAGCAACCTTCGTACATTGGATTATCCCCACTTCTTCAGACCAAAACAAATCACTATTACTTGTTATAATTAAAACATATTTTATGACATGACATTTAAAGTAAAATCAAAAAAATAAAAATAAAAAAATCGTACACAAAAATCCTAGTCATTGCTAATTAACCGCAAACAACATATCAATTTTTAAGAAATCTCTAGACAATACACGATCATTTGCAGAAAACTGAATGAAAAAAATTATTTTAAAATTTTTAACAGCAGAAAACTAACGAAAATAATAGCAAATTGTCACTAAACCAATGCGTCGACAATACAATTAGTTGTAGGTTTTTTTTATGGTTTTCGACTGAGCGTTAATATCACCCTAGACAAACAATAAACAGCCACAATTAAGGTGCAGTTGTAGTTTTGGCTTTAAGAACAAACTGAACACCGCCTTGCCAACATTAAAAACTTTAAAGTAAAAAAAACAAAACTTTTTTATTAAAGTAAATGACAGATACAAATTTTAATTGTAAAACCACAAAACAAGTAACAAGCAATTAAGGTAATTAAACAAAATAATTTGTGGCTTCAATAAAAAAAATATATAATAAAATCTGTGGATGCGGCATGGCGTTGGCT
The DNA here is from genome assembly GCA_963682025.1 of Cordilura impudica. Classification (NCBI taxonomy): domain Eukaryota; kingdom Metazoa; phylum Arthropoda; class Insecta; order Diptera; family Scathophagidae; genus Cordilura; species Cordilura impudica. Next base: position 321,248,272 of record OY821517.1, on the reverse strand, counting down.
TAAAATGATGTTAAATGCATTTTAGTTAAATAAAGTCGTAGACTAATTTCTAAGCAAATGAGTATGATAAATTACTAAATTAATAAATTTAAAATAAACTAAGTTGAACCTCTTAATAGATCCCAATGGAAATATTAAGTTAATTTGTTACGCTTATGTTAATTAGAGTTTTAATGACTTTTTTTTTGTGAATTTCTTAATTCTTTTTGATCGACACTAATTCTTCCTCATTTAGCTACTCAGCATTAGAAAATTTACATAAATAATTTCAATTATTAAAATTTAATCCGTAATTATAATCATGAGGTGGAAAACACTTTGATGTAAAAAATGTATTTCATATTCAATTAACTTATTTTCATAGCAAGCGAAGTATGATGAGAAATTCGTGATACTTTTACGTAAATGGATTAGTTCGAAATTTTATAGATTTCCCATAATATCTGGGCTTAAAGAATATGCTACAAAACGTTGTGTAATTAAAAAAGTAATTAATCTAAAATTATCTTGAAAAATATATAAATTAATTTTAGAATACTTTTTAATTTTTAAAGGTATTTATTTATACTTGTCTGTTTACAAATAATTAAAAACAAGTATGAGTGTAAAATTCGAATCTTTGATGCCCTCCACCTCAGCTTGAATATTGATAATAAACTAGCAGGTTCCAACCCTCGAAATTCGAGCGCAAATTCTAGGCAATTTTATTTTTTCATTAAATACAGACCCTAAATGCATGCTAATCATTTATAGCCACTTCACAAATCAACATTAGTGTAGTAATTATTTGTGCAAATTTTATTTATTATTATATTTTTTTAATTTTACAACTTTGACAACCGCTTTTTGGGATATATATTTAATTAATACTGGACGACCATTTCCGATGTCAATTATAATTGTTAAATAATTTTCAAAATAATAAAAAATTAACCCTGAAGAAGACGGCATAGACCGACGAAACGTTGGGAGACCTATGACATAAACTTCATTTTATTTGCATATTCAAAATCGACCAGTAAGCTCGAAACAACAATAAATACATAAAAAAAAACTCATTTTTATTACAAACATATTAACAAATTTAATACATAGTATTTTATAATTTTATGTATGTGTTAGTAGCAACTTTAAATGCAATTTACTCAAAATAAAGGAAAAAATTTAAAAATCTGTAAATCTGCAAAACGGCTAAAAAGAAATACCTTGTCAATAATATACGTCTGGTCAAAATCGGGATACAATGGTAGACAGAACATCAGTTACAAGAAATCGCCTAGCCTATTAATATTATAGATGTAAACAAAATATTTGAAAAAGCAAACAACTTGTAAAACTTAATACCAAATTATTTCAGCAAATTCCTTGCTTCGATCCGATTTTTTGTTTACTTCAAGAGTTGTTCTGTAAAGCTCTGCCACATTAGTAATTCGCGGTCCAACGAGAAAAGACCGCTTTCGTCTTTTCTATTATTTCGGATAAAAGAAAACACGTTTCGGTGTTTGCTTTTTGGTCATCGTGGTTGCTGGCATAACCTCTCATTTAATTTAGTTTAAGTTTTTGCAAATTAAATAGCTCGCCCTAACCTCCATTGCGAATGTAGTGGTTGTGTAGGGTACCTATCGTGCTAACTGGAGATGGCTATATAGTTTCTTTTAATTGGCCAAATAATTCTTCATTGCGGCCGTATAGGTCGGATGGAGTAACAAAAATAATAACCAAAAAAAAAAGATCTCTCAATTTTTTTTGTTAAAATATTGCCATATTTGGAAAATATTTTTTTTTTTACTTATTAAAAGGAAGTTTTCACTATTAGATTTTGTGGTAACACAAAATAATACAATACAATACAAAATCTAACCCATTAATGCCTACTTTTGATTTTGAATTAAACTATGTTAAAAAAATATATTTTCAATGATGCATGGTAAAGAAAAAGAAGAAAGCATATATTTCAAAAATTCATAACTGCACTGTATTCTTAATCGGACCGGTTTCTGGCATTTCAGCCTTCATCAGCGATTTATTGAACATTGTGATAATTGTTGTGTTATAATTGAATAGATTGTTTCTTTATGAAATTTTTCTGCTTAGGGCGGCCGTGAGGTTTGAACCATGAACCTTCACATACAGTCGTATGCACTTTATGGTCAGCGCTTTAACACACTCACCTATAGTCAGGCCTACGAGCAGAGTGCTTAGAATCAGTTTTCGTACCATACAGCTTTTACTTCGTATTAATTTCAGAAGATACAACTTCGTCCAAACAAACCATCGTTATTTTTTTTTTAATTTTTTAATATTTTTTTGCATTTATACTTCTAATTTCCACTATTCTCAGTTTTCGTAAGAGTTGTCAGATGTAATGTACGGTTTTTGTACATACTGCATATGCACTTTACATATATTTTCATTTATTGACTCCAAATACTGCTACCTGCGAATTATTACCGAACTTAAATTTTTAGGTTTTACGTTGCATAACACGAAGTCAAATTTTGAAGTCATCAGGAACACTGGTTCAAATTAGGGATGCCAAACGCAAAAAACCAAATGTCCCAAAAATTTTTAATAAAATAATTTGTTATCTTTATTTTCTGAAAAACTTCAAATTTTCATCCAAAAGAATTGTGAAAAATAATATATAAATCACATTCTCATCAAATTGCGCTTTATTTATGTAACAATTTTTATGTTTGCAATTCTTAAATATCATTTGAGGTTTTCTAAACTTCATTGAATTTAAATTAATATTTTCTTATCCTGAAGTGCTATTAATGTCTCCTCATTCGCAATATTTATTTTTTAATTTCAGTTGATTTTTTAAACGTAAACATATTTATTTATTTATATATTTATTTATTATAGTATCCTATACAACAAGACATAAATCTTATAATTAAAGTACAGGATTAGTAACAAGTAAAAAAGCATTATGGAAATTTTACATTGCTTAAAGTAAAATTAAAGAATAATACAATAGATTATTAAAGAAAAACATTGAGTAATAGAAGATATGGATATCAACATAGGAGAATCAAAAAATGAGTATAAAATTTTACATTGAACATTGAACATTAAATAATTCAATTAAAAACCTTCTTATATAATATAATTAATAACAAGATTACAGTAGCATAGAAAAATAATATAATAATATCAAAAATCAAAATTAAAAGTTTTTATGAGTAGTACAGAAAGAGTTCTCTTTTAAAATGCAGAGCGTTGCTTATAAATTTAATGGTCGAAGGTAGTGTGTTCCAAAGACGGACTGAATTAACATAGAATTGCCAGTCAGATATTAAACTTCGATATCTTATATGTATAATGTCATTAGATCTATTAGAACGTGTAAATTGGATTCTTTCGAAGAGGTATGGTGGTTCATGAGTGTATACGATTTTGTGTAAGAGGATCAAAGTTCTTATTTTCAAGAGATTAGTAATTATAACTCCATAGAGCTTTTTAGAGTACTGAGAGATGTGGTCATATTTCCTCAAATTAAAAACATATCTTAGTATAGCGTTGTAAGTAGATATAAGTTTTGCCAGACTCCTTGAGTCACAACTAGCATATATTTCGCAACCATATAGTAATGTAGGTATTAAATAAGATTTTGCAAGTAGAATTCTAATATTAGGTGGTGTAAAAAATTGAGTATTCCAAAGAGATCGTAACTTTGCAAATGTTTTTCCTGCAGCAGCATTTATGTGGTCAGACCATGTAAGTGTACAATTAAAAGTGATACCAAGATTTTTGGCCGTAGATACAATTTCAATTTTATTGTTATCAAGCATTATTAATGGTTCAACGGACAACTTTAAATTTTTCTTGGCAATTACCAAACACTTAGACTTCTTGGGATTTATACATAATCCATTCGAATTTGCCCATTCATGAACATGTTTTAGATCGGAATTTAGTTTCTCAACACAGTTATTTATATTAGTTGAGTCACCACTTATATAAAGTTGTACATCATCAGCATACATGTGTACATTACAGTATTGTAGTTTTTGTTACTCATTTATATAGAGTGTAAAAAGTAGTGGCCCAAGTATTGACCCTTGTGGCACGCCTTTGTTGTTTTCTGAAATTCAATTTGTGTTTAAAGAATAAAATTTTTATTTTAAAAATTCAATTGACGTCCTCTAAATTTCAAGTTATTATTTCCGAAGTTTTAATACGATTTTCTGAAATTTTTTTTTAATTTTTAATTAATTTTTTATTAATGAAAATCCTAATGTAACAAGATTTAAAATCTTATAAAACAACATTAGTCATAACAAATTAATTTTCAATAAGAGGAAGTAAGTTTAATTTATAATTAAAATTAGAAGAATAATATAAAATAAACTATAATATAAAATATATAAAAAATAAAATAAAAATGTAAAAATAAAGTGTAAAAATATCCTGCACAGCAGGTAAAAATTATATAGAAATTAAAATTAAATTAACTAAAGAAATTAAAATGAAATATTAAAAATCAATTGAGAAAAAGTTTAAAAAGTTCTTTCTTAAATGATGTTGTATTTGATATTTTGTGAAGTTGATTATTTAAAGTATGTAACAAGTTCCAAAGACGTATGCCATTTACAAACAAGTAAGAAAATTATAGTCGGTCTAGACCGACTATACGATACCCTATACCATGCGTTTAGAGACCCTATCTCTCAGGACCAACTAACTGGATAAAGAAAATAAGCATAAACCAAATTTGAGTGGGATTTTTATTAATTTTTTCGGCTGCAGATATGAAAAAGTTCATATCGGATGCTATATCTATATGGGGACTAGGCCCAAAAATGGACCGATCCTGACCATGTTTGGTAGAGTCTCTTGTATTTTGCAAAAATATATACAAACAAAATTTGAGAAGAATCAGTGCAATATTTTTGTTTTTTGATAGATTTAAGTAAAGATCGGGAAGCAGCTCTATATGGGGCCTATGACTAAGAGTTATCCAATAGGGATCATTTTTGGACTACTGATTAGTGGATGCAATATATACATACAAACCCAATTTGACTAAGATTTGTGTGATAATATGGATCTTATGGCAATATATATTGATTTCATAGGGGTCATTTGTATGGGGGCTAGGTCTGAGCATAGACCACCGATTCTTTCCAGTTTCAACAGCGTTCATCCCATGGCCGATAAAAGATCAAATACCAAATTTCATCAAAATATATTCATATTTGCGACCTGCAGTTTGATTAAAAGCTTTACATGGACACACAGACGGACGGACGGACGGACGGACATCGTTAAATCGAATCAGATAGTGATTCTGATTCGATCGGTATAATTAAAGATGGGTGTAGGTCAAATATTTTTGGTTGTTACAAACAGCAGCACAAAGTCATTATACCCAAACCACATAGTGGTATAGGGTATAAAAAGTGTCTTTCGGATATTAGTCTATTGTACAATATTGGTACAAGACAGTTATTACGGTTAGATCTTGTAGATAGTAATCGCTCGAAAAGGTAAACGGGTTCTTTAGTGAAAATAATTTTATGAACCATAAGTAAAGTTCTAAATTTAAGATAGTCTTCAAATGCAAAGCCATAAATTTTATTTAGAAAAGCGGAGATACTATCATATTTGCGTAAACCATAAACATATCTAACTACACTTTTAAAGACGCGTGTAAGTTTACCCATGTCTGCACTATCACAAACTGACAACAATTCACAACCATATAAAAGCGTAGGTAAGATAAACGATTTTGCAAGAACAAATCTAATTTTCTGCGGTGTGAAGTACTGAGAAGACCAAAGACTACGGAGAATACTATAAACTTTTCCAGAAGCTTTGTTAATTTGATCATTCCACGTCAGGGTATTATTAAAAATCAATCCAAGGTTATTAGCATTCGCAACGTAGGCGATATCCACTCCATTAATACTAACTTTCGGAAGACAAGAGGTATCATATATCTTTTTAAAAATAACAAGGCACTGAGATTTTTTCGGATTTAAGGTAAGACAATTCAACCTAGCCCATTCAAATACGTGGTTCAGTTCAGTATTCAGGTTCTGAACATAATTTTCCACATCTCGTACTTTACATGATGTGTATAACTGAACGTCGCACAGTGGGATTTCTTCATACATCTAACTGCAAAAAATAGAAGGAGTGATCCTACAACGACGAAATTTTGCACACTTGTTTAGATTTAAGTAGAAAAGAAAAATACAAAAAATTTTTAAAATCCCTCGACTCCTTGGGGTACCTCCCTTGGACCCCCATTTTTCCTAGAATTTTTGTCCTTAATGTATAGGTCGCAATTTTACGAAATTTGGCATACGTCTATAAGTTGATCTAAGAAAAAGCACTACAAATTTTGGTTGATATCCGTTGACTCCTTGGGGTACCTCCCTTGGACCCCCATTATTTCACGTAATTTTCTTTTCAATGTGTAGGCCGGAATTGTTAATAGAATTTGATTAAATTTGACACACGTCTATTAATTGATAAAAGCGAAAACTAACAATTTTCGTTGAAATGCGTCGTCTTTTATGTAACCTGAATGAACAAATTTCGTATAAATATAATTCTCATTGAAAATACTAGTAATATTTAATTAAAGAAATGCTAAAAATTGGTTATTCCCTCCCAACTCGAATAAAAAATATTCATATAGGTAAACAATATGTAAGCATTTTATTCATCAACTATCATATCTTTAACTACATCATCCAATTCTAAAATATTCTTATGAGGTTGACGTCTTAAGCTACTAATATATGGATCGGACGACTCAAGCAAACGATGAAAAACATCGATATTCGTTGCAGTTCTACTGCACTTTCTAGAAAACATTAATCTATAGTTCCTGTAATCTTTATTACGCGCTTCTTCTGCTTCCTCCGAGAGCATACCAATTGGGAGTACTGCTGCATCTATTATGTCCTTTCCATGAATAAGAATTTTGTGGACAGTAACAGGCATGAAATACCATTTATAATTTTTAACAAATAGTTCAGCTGTTGCCCACGCAAATTTCTTAAACTTCATGGTATCAGTTTTCTGCCCACACGTTATTATTTGAAGAATTATACGAAAACGATCCACTAGTTCTTCATTTACCCCAGTTATATCTGCAACAAGTGCAGGGTTGGAAAAAAAACGCCTTGAGGTATTTCCATCATTTGATGTCCCAGATCCTTGCTTTACAGCATCTACGCGTAAGCTCATACGTTCCCTAAATTCAGTCTGAATTCGTTGCTTGTTCTCTTGTTTTAAAATTTTATTGCGTGCATCGATTGCAGACCACTTTTCGAAGGGTTTATTGTATGCTATATGAAGTATGCACTCCATAAACTTAATCCTAGCGTGTAATGAAGAAAGTCCTAATTTACAAGCTTCATTATCGATGTTTTTTCTTGAAACCGCTTTCAAATCATTCATTTCTGAGGGTTTAGCTTTACAAATGTAACACACAGCTGCTGAACTAGTATTTGTAACGGTCTGAGCCGTTTTACCATCAATCATCGTAAACACTAAATTATGTTTTACGTTGAAATGTTTGTCATTAACTGAAACATTAGTTTTTTCTAAAGCATCTATATTTATCCTCATGTTTTCTACAACTGTCAGGACTTTTTCTTTTGTCTCCTTAGTAAATTCGAAAAAAATTGGACGACAGTACCTTGTTGACGATGGGCTTTTATTACACCAAAATTCCGCGCCGGTGTCTGTTTTTAGACTTAGAGGCACCATCGATGCTAAAAATAGACTCCTGTCACTTATATCACTTGGCAAGCATTGATTGTATTCTGAATGTCCAGATGACCCATCACAGCCCCACTTCGACGTAAGAGTAAATTCAAAATTTGCTGCATTAATTCGTTCCTGCGAAAAACTTTCAAAAAGGCGCTTTGTCGTATGGTCCATCAGACTTTGTAAGCTAACAGTGGCTTCTTTTTCTGACACTTGGATTTTATCCGGATAACATTTCTTCTTTTCATCAAGAACTTTTTTATAAGGAGGCAAAATATCATATCCTTCTCTTTGCAAAACGTACTTTATTGTTTCGTACTGATGTTTTGATAATTCAGCATCCAGCATTAAGGCAAGTGCAGTTGTTGAAGGAATATATGATTGTGGTGTTATTTTTGTATCTGGTGAAGTTCCACTTGCCATTATTAATTGCTTTTGGGGGTACTGAGATGCTAAATCAGCTGCTTTGTACCTTTTACTACGATACTTGCAGTCATCGAATTCCTTAACTGGTCTTCCTTTTTTCTTTGAACAGCTAGGTTGGTCATCAGCAAGTGATACTTCGAACATATCTTAAAAAAATTTCATAATATTCAAAATAAATTATTATTATTATATTAATTCTTTAAAGATGTATGTATTTACTTTCTAACCAAGTCGCATTTTTCCGAAAGAAATAAGTTTTGATTTTGTGCGATTCTCTCCAACGATTTAAAAAATTACCAAAAAACCTCTTTTGAACTGCCTTTTCCACTATTTCAATTTCATCAATAGTAAGCACCGAATTTTTCTGTTTTATAAAATTTGTTAACAAATTAACATTGCTACCATAATCAATAAGTTCATGGCACAATTCACTATATGAAACAGAAAATAAAATCATTTTTAGAATTATATTTTAAATTTTATTACAATATTTATTAACGTTAACTATTTACTTGTTGAGAATTTTGTTTTCAATTTAAGCGGTTTTCTTTTTACATTTTCTTTTTTAAAACATATGATTTTGTTTATTTTTTTTTAATCTTATTCACATCTGTCAACAATTTATTAACAAATTGTTGTTATAATTAATAACTTAAATTACTTTAAAACGTTAAGCCTAAAGGTATGCAAAACTTTTTTATTAAAAATACTAGGGTGCAATATTCGTGAATTTTTTACTAAATTTTGATTTTTTAAAAAGATTGACAAAAGTTGGTGAATTTTTTTGACTAATTCGAAAGAAGGGCCTTTTACCTTTCATTTCGTTATACTGTGAGCACGGAGGTAAACCGAGCTAACTGACTTTTTCTCCAACGAAAACAGCCAATGCTGAATTTTTAAGGACAATTTTGATGCACTCATATCTCCCAAACTATGTACGCAATAACTTTTTTTTTTCCTTTAAATTAAAAACAAGGCTTCGGATTTAAATAAAATCGACACTCAGATTTTTCCGCTCGAAACATCTTCGATATATATATCTCTGAATTTGAACAAAATTACCATATATTTCCCTTTCACAACTTTAACCAGATTTCAACCGATCTTTTCCAAGAATATATATGCATATATCTTAAAAGAAATGCAGATTTTTGTTTGCCAGACTCTTCTCTATAAAATAGCATCATTAGATTTTTTAAAAGTAATAGTCAAAAAATGCCTTTTTTGCAGCAGAAATCCCATAGTGCGTCGTCAGCGTACATGTGCATTTGGCATGTATCTTCCGATACATCAATTAAAGTAGTGATACACCCTCTTTTCCTGCGAAAACCAGATTGCTTAGATGATAAAAGATTATTATTGGATATATGTTTATTCATTTGTTTGCTAATAATTTTTTCGAAAACTTTCGAAAGAAAGGGAAGTACGGAAATTGGCCTGTATTCTTTATTAGATTTCGGCAAGGGAATTACTTTTGCCCATTTCCACAAATCAGGGAAAATAGATTTTGTAAAAATAGTGTTAAAATTCAGTAGTTATTTCCTAATTTATAATTGGAAGTCTGAATTCCAGTTCTTAGAACTGATATTTTCTTCAATTTGAATGGAAAATTTAAAAAGTGCAATTTAGTCTTTATGACAATAGTAATGCTTTAGTAATTATAAACAATTTTCTATCAGATATTTTGTAGGTAAAGTAAAATAATAATTTTATATAACTATGTAGAACTGTTTTTAAAGCAAAAAAAAAAAAAACACATTGCTTCTTCTTTACTCAGCTCGGTATATACTTTTAACATTGTTGTGTTTGATATCTAATTAAAAATGTTGACATTTATGTTAAAATAGAAATAACTAATGCAGAGCTAATTATAACAAAAATTGTGGCGCCATCTATTGTGGTATAGTCACACTCAGCAAAATGAAGTCGCACTCTGTTTGTTAATGCAAAATAAATGTATTTGCCCTAAAACAAAATATTGCAGAATTTTATATAATTAAAATAATATACCGATTTATTTCTAGCATGTAGATTATTTTATTATTTAAAATGTACATATGTATGTATATGTAAATACTACACACAAAAAATACAGCACCAAAATATTACAAAATGAACATCAATGTATTTTATATTACTTTTTATACGACATATAGATCCCTACACATCCCAATGCCTCGCAAGTGAGATTAAGGAGAGCCATTTGATTTCAATACTTAAAACTATCAAAGCGAACGGTTATGTAACATAACCAGAAAGCATATGAATTACAGTTATTCGAGACACCGTGTTATAAAAATATACACACAAAAAATACAACATCAAAAGTTATTGTTGTGTTTCTTTAAATAAATTAACACATACAATTTTTTTTTTTTTTTGCAAATTTACATTGTCTTTTTTAACAACTAGCTAAGCAGTATTTGCTTTAAGTGTTGGTGAATTTTTACTCCCTTTATTTTTACTCCCTTTCATTAACTCGTTGTATCTGCTTGTCTGCTTGTCGAAAAAATATTGGATAGATTTTTAACACCTTTCCCGTGACATAGTCGATCCGAAACTTTGCAGGCAAGCTCGCGGTGATAACAAAAATGATCTAGCAAATTTTTTAGTGATGCCAAAACAATGGAAACTTTTAAACTTTTCTACCAAAATTCATAAAAAAAAAATGTACAAAGGGTTGGTTTTTATTATATTATTACTACAACGACCAGAAAAACAACAAGTCCAGCTAAGACAACACTACAACATTTAGAATAACAACAAGAATACAGAAACATACATATTTTTTTTCCATTTTTTAATTCTTCAGTGATTTCTCGGGACCTATTAAATCGATTTTCATGAATTTTGAAACAGAAACCTTCTCACGATGTTCATTAATCTTTCTCAGTAAAATCGAGTGCCCCAGTTATCCTATTGAGGGCGTGATCGTGACAAGAACAACATAGACAAATCATATTTTTTCAAGACTTTTTTTAATTCTTCATTCAATTCTTGGAAGTTAATTAACCGATTTTAAACAGCAAACTTCTCAGGATGTTAATGAATCATTTTTTGTGCCATAGAGCACCCTAGCTACCCGATTAAAGCCGTCATCGTAATTTCCACAAACGGACATCGCTATATCAACTCCTCTTGTTATAAGGATCACAAATATATATATTTTATGGGGTCCAACATTTTTTTTCTAATTATTACAAACGGAATGACAAACTTATTCATACCCTCTGCACACTGGGGTGGAGGGTATACAAAATTGTACTGGCTGATAACACTGTGGAACATTTTCGGGGTCATTGTTTGGGGGATATGAAACTCCAAGTCAGGGTGAAAGTACTATACCAGTATAGTAAAAATTGCAAATGGTTTGGCGTTCCCAGGCCACACTTTTTTTATGAAATTTTTTTTTCTTGATTTTTGGTTGTTTCGTTTTTCAAATGTAACTCAAGAATCATTGATGATTTCCCAACCCTTTGGAAGTTTTACTTTACTGGCCTAGTATTTTCACACTGACTTAGTATTTCTAACCTCAAAGAATGGCTGCTGTACAGTGTAATGAGTAAGTGTTGAACAAAATAAATTTGTTAGAATTCAGACTTGTAAGTTTAATTATCAACATTGAGAAAAAAGTCATGATAATAGAATCATATTTTTTTTTTTTTTTAAATACTTTTTGCTATTAGAATATTATTTTTACATATCATGTCATGAGATTGGATGAGGTACAGACGATCATGACGTTATGAATAGATATACAGTTACTATTCGTAAATAGACTTACTTACTAATGATAGAATTAGTGCCATGGATAAAATATCAAAACCCTTAGTAATTAATTGTAATGCTGATTTGCCTGTGGGCTTTGCTGAAGTGCCATTAAATAAACCTGTGCCTTCTACAAATACTTGTCCTGTGATAAATGCTGGTCAAATTATTTCGCTGAGAGCTGTTCCTCCAAAAAAAACTGTTTTTATCTCGCGTTTAGCGATTGAAACTACTGCTGAAGATGTCGATGCCTTTGTTAGATCTAAGTTGTGCCAAAAAGCAGAAATTTCGACATATAAGTTCGTTTTTTCTCAACCTAGATCTATCACATCCTTTAAAATTACCGTTTCTTATGATCTTTTTGACCGTATTATTGATCGTAACTTTTGGCCTGAAAATACATTGGTTCGAGAATATATATTTAGACAAAATTCTAACAATATTGGCCGCCTTCCTCAAACTGATTCAAACGTTCCAAAAAACAAAAAGATCTTACTGGTGAAAATATATCATTAGTTTACCAAAATGTTCGTGGTCTGAGAACTAAACTGCCAACTTTATATATTGAAAGTTTCAACATAAGTCATCATATTATCGTATTTACTGAAACTTGGCTTAATCATACCTTTTTAAGTACTGAAATATTTTGTAATAAATATAATATTTTTAGACGTGACCGTTGCAATAAGATGAATGGCGGTGGCGTTCTTATTGCTCAAGTATCTTATCATCTGAGGTTTTATTAATTGATTCCTCTTTAAACATCGAATTCGTTGCAGTTTTAATTAAATACAATCATAAAAAAATATTTGTTACTTGCTCCTACATCCCTCCATCGTCTCCGCAGTCTTTATATATTAGACATGGAGAAGCTATTAAATCTGTTCTACGTTCTGCTAATCCGGATGACTCTGTTATTGTTCTTGGAGATTTCAATTTGCCTTCAATTTCGTGGAAGTTCTTACCTGATGAAAAATACTTTGTTCCGACTAAATCAAATGATAAATGTGATGAGCTTTTTAATATTTTTTTTGATTTACATCTTTTTCAATTAAATGGAATTCTTAATGATCATTCAAAATTATTGGATTTAATATTTGTTAATGAAGTTACTGAATGTTTTACGAAGCGATCAAACCCTATTTCTATTCCTGAAGATGAACATCACCCTACTATTGAAGTAAATATATCCATTCCATCTGGACTTGTAGACACACCTAAAAAAAGTGTTAAAGTTTTTTGTTTCGCTCAAACGAATTACACTATGTTTAATGAACTTATAAATAATACAAACTGGTATGATTTATTATCGTTATCTACTGGTACAACTCGTGCCATTGATCAAATGACTGAAGCTTTCTATAACAAGATGTATTCTTTTATTGAGTCATGTGTTCCTAAAAAATTTTTGAAAAACCTTTCTGGACCACCTTGGAATACTAGGAAACTGGCTAGTGTCAAGAATAAAAAAAATAAATATTACAAAAAATATAAGAAAACTGGATCTCTTGTTGATCATGGAAACTACTCCATTTGTCGTGCCGAATATAATACTCTGAATAATTCATGTTATTTAAGCTATTTGAACAAAATGAAAAATAATTTTAAACGAAATCCGAAGTCATTCTACAAATTTGTTAACTCTAAGAGAAAAACTAAGGGCTATCCTGCTGTTATGAAATTTCTACATAATGAATCCTGTGATGATACTATTGTATGCAATTTATTTGCTGACTTCTTCTCTACTACTTACTCCGATGCAACTTTTGATGATTCTAATGTCTGCTCATATTCACTGACTGCTACTCAAATTATATCCATTCCTTCTCTTGCTATATCTGTGGTTTATAATGAATTGAAAAAACTTAAATTTTCCTGTAACAGTGGTCCAGATAAAATTCCGTCCTGTATTTTAATAAAATGTGCTGAAGTTTTAGCTGTACCATTAACGCTCATGTTTAATACCTCAATTAAATACGGTTATTTTCCCATTATGTGGAAGGATTCATTCATTATTCCGCTATTCAAATCTGGTAACAATGCTGATATTACTAATTATCGTGGAATTGCTAAATTAAGTATTATACCTAAAATTTTTGAAAAAATTATAACGGATTATCTATGCCATCAAGTAAATACGTTAATTTCTCCCTTCCAACATGGTTTTCAAAAAAGATGTTCAACCTCTACAAATCTATTACAATTTACTACAATTGTCAACCGTGGTTTTCTTGAACGCAAACAAACAGATTCAATTTATACTGACTTCAGCAAGGCTTTTGATAAAGTCAATCATAAGCTTCTTCTTAAGAAATTACATATGATGGGATTTTCAAATCTTTGCGCAAAGTGGATATATTCTTATTTAACCAATAGAACACAAAAAGTATGTTTTAAAAATGTTACTTCAAAGCCGATAGATGTAATGTCGGGAGTACCACAAGGCAGCCATCTTGGACCGCTTCTTTTTTCTTTGTTTATAAACGATCTTCCGAATGTTATTCGTTTTTCAAACATCTTGATGTATGCGGATGATGTCAAAATTTTCTTCTGTTATAATCAACACTCTGATCATGTCTTTCTCCAAAATGATTTGAATTCATTTTATTCTTGGTGTAATTTAAATTTAATGGAGCTAAACCTTAAAAAGTGTAAACATATGCGTTTCGTCAGAAAGAGGCCGATATCTGTCAACTATATGCTGGGTTATTATTGTCTCGATAAAGTAGATAACTTTATAGATCTTGGTGTTTTATTGGATCATAAACTGACCTTTGTTCCTCATATAACAATTACTGTCAACAAAGCCAGAGGTGTACTTGGTTTCATAAAACGTTGGGCTAAAGAGTTTAATGATCCCTATGTCACCAAAACTTTATATACGTCACTTGTGAGACCTATACTTGAATATGCTTCTATAATTTGGGACCCAATCTACCAAATTCATGCCGACAGTCTGGAATCTGTGCAGAAACAATTCCTTTTGTTTTGTCTTCGGAGTTTAAACTTCAATCCAAGTAATCTTCCATCCTATACCAGCAGACTTGCACTTATTAAGCTACCAACTTTAAAAAGCCGGAGAACTATGTTAAATGTTTCATTTCTTCTTAATATAATTAATGGTGATGTTTGTTCCGGTTTTTTGATTAACAATATATCATTCAACATTCCTCAACGACCAACACGATACTTCTCACCTTTATCTGTACAGTTCTATAGAGCTAATTATGCAAATGCAGACCCTCTCAGGAGAATGTGTATTCAATTTAATGAACTTTATAGATTTATTGATTTCTCATTAAATACTAATCTAATTAAAAGTAAAATAATATGCTTTCTAAATTCATGAATATCTATGTACTAAAATTAATTTTAAAATGTTTTTCTTTGTAAATAGTCTGTAAGGATTAATTCCATAGACCAATATACGAATAAAATAAAATAAATAAATAAAATAAAATACAGTAAACATTTTTAAAAACAAGTCTGTTATGTGTCGCCCACTTATAGTCAGTAACGATATTTTAATTTCTAATGATGATACAGCTAATTCATTTGCAAATACGAGTTCTGTTCAATAGAGCAGGTGAATTTTCATTTTTCTCAAAAAATGTTCATTTATTCATCAATTTCTATTTTGTCTCATTCAAAGTATTCCCCTTAGATATAATACACTTGTGCCAACGTTTTTTCTAATTCTCGAAGCAGTTTTGATATTCATTGTTTGGTATGGCCTTGGGCTCTCTCAGCCATCGGCTTTTATATCCTTAATCGTCGCAAAACGCCGTTTCTTCATCGGTCTCTTCAATTTTGGGACCAGGAAAAAGTTGCAGGAGCCAAATCTGATGAATACGGCGCACAGTGGAACATATTTTGAGAAGGCGGCCAAAAATCATTTTTTTTTTTTTTTGTTACCGATTTTAAAGTTATATTATTCATTTGAAGGTAAATACTGGTGAACCTCGGGAGCCAAAAAATTGCGACTCTATCTCAACTGTATCACAGCGAACAGGGTCTTCGAAAATAGGCTTTCTCAGTATTTTGCTAAAATTAAAAATTTCTTTGTAAATTTTTATTTTTGAATGACTGTCACTTTTTTTATTTAAAAGATTTTGAAGTGAACTTAATTTTCTATAATTTTATGGCTTCCATGATATTAATGTTAACAAGTAAGAAAATTATAGTCGGTCTAGACCGACTATACGATACCCTATACCATGCGTTTAGAAACCCTATCTCTTAGGCCCAACTAACTGGACATAGAAAATAAGCAAAAACCAAATTTGAGTGGGATTTTTATTATTTTTTTTGGCTGCAGATAAGAAAAAGTTCATATCGGATGCTAAATCTATATAGGGACTAGGTCCAAAAATGGACCGATCCTGATCATGTTTGGTAAAGTCTCTTGTATTTTGCAAAAATATATACAAACAAAATTTGAGAAGAATCAGTGCAATATTTTTGTTTTTTAATAGATTTAAGTGAAGATCGGGAAGCAGCTCTATATGGGGTCAAAGGGATCATTTTTGGACTACTCATTAATGGATGTAATGAACGCATATAAACCCAATTTCAGTAAGATCTATATGACAATTTGGATCTTATGGCAATTTATGTCGATTTCATATGGGTAATTTGTATGGGGGCTAGGTCTGAACATGGACCGATTCTCACCAATTTCAACAATGTTCATTCCATGGCCGGTAAAAGCTTATATACCAAATTGCGTCAAAATATATTCATATTTGCGACCTGCAGTTTGATTAAAAGGTTTACATGGACACACAGACGGACGGACGGACGGACGGACATTGTTAAATCAACTCAGAAAGTGATTCTGATGCGATCGGTATAATTAAAGATGGGTCTAGGTCAAATATTTTTGGTTGTTACAAACAGCAGCACAAAGTCATTATACCCAAACCACATAGTGGTATAGGGTATAAAAACATTAATAGTCTGAATTAGAGTTATATAGTTTAAATACCTGACAAAATGGGAAACAATTTAAATAACAGGTAAATGGTAAAAAAAAAAACTATTGCGACATAGCCCTTTAAGATATGAGCAGGTATGCTTCACCTTTTAAAAGGGGTTAGGGTGTGGGTTTTTATGCTTCTAAGAGTGGTAATTAAAGATAAAAATTTGTAAATGGTAAAAAAAGCTATTGCGACATAGCCCTTTAAGATATGAGCAGGTATGCTTCACCTTTTAAAAGGGGTTAGGGTGTGGGTTTTTATGCTTCTAAGAGTGGTAATTAAAGATAAAAATTTGTAAATGGTAAAAAAAGCTATTGCGACATAGCCCTTTAAGATATGAGCTGGTATGCTTCACCTTTTAAAAGGGGTTAGGGTGTGGGTTTTTTATGTTTCTAAAAGTGGTAATAATAGATAAAAAATTTTATTTTACAATATTGCAAGAAAGAGTATTTATAATAATGTTTCCACAATTATTATTCATTACAATTTGTGCAATGGCTAAGTACTGTTATAGAGATCTGGCAGATATTTATTTTCTACGAAATGATGTAGACGATGTAATTTTGCACATAGTGAGCAACGACTTCTTTAAGAATTGTAACCTAGAAGACATTGAAATGAACAAAGGAAAAATTACTAATTTTGCATCGAATTTGAAAAGACGGTACATTGAATGATCTCATAGCAAGGCAAAGATGTACAAACGTTACCAAGACTGCCAACGAAAGTGGAAAAAAGGGTCGACCAGCAAAACCAATTGACGGATGTAATGAAAGATCTTGAAGGCGCAAGCTGCAGAATATCAATGAAGAAATTTCTCAAGGAATTATTAAGGATTCATTTTTGCACCAAATTCAACCAACCCAAAATAAAAAAAATAAAATTGAAATAATTGAAAAAATAGTAGAAGCGAGCCCAAGGGCGCACAAAGAGGATTTTGAAAAACATTCATACACCAATTGAAGATAAGAAATTTACGCCGGAAGAAGCGTTCGCCCTATTTTTGGATTTGAAATTGACCAAAAATCAATATAAGGAATTGCGGAAGCGAACCAATGAAAATAATTGTGGGATTTTTCCAGAGTATCGAGATTTAGTTTCTGCCAAAAAAGAATGCTTGCCTTTACAATCTGCTATTAGTGTCACTTCATCGTCAGCAGAAATAAAATTGCAAGATCTCCTTGACCATACTGCAGAACGTTTGCTAAGTACGATTGATAATGATCATTTAAAAAAAATTGGTAATGGCAGCATTACTTTAATTTCTAAATGGGGATGTGAAGGATCCTCTGGTCAGAAACAATACAAGCAATTTAATGCCGAAAATTCATCACATGCTAATTTATTTATGGTATCTTTCGTTCCATTGCGCTTAACAAAAAGGTATAGCGTCTTAGAGCCGTCAACTAGTAGAGCAACAGAAATTGATATATGGAAAAATGAAATTCCTTCTTCAACAAAGTATTGCAGACCAATAAAATTTGCATTCAAAAAGGAAACCAAAGATGTCATAACTGAAGAAGTTCAAAAAATAAAAGATCAAATTAAGGAACTTCAACCAGTAATATTTAAATTTGATGACCAAGACATTGAAGTACATTTTAAAATATGTCTCACAATGATTGCTGGAAAAGTTGCACAAGCTTTAACTGGAACAAAGTCAAAGTCATGCTGCATTATATGCCAAAAGACATCAAGTCAATTAAGCCAACCCCCACCAGAAGACGATAGTTTTAAGGAAGCCTACGAATTTGGAATGTCCCCTCTTCATGCTAGAATACGTTTCATGGAGCATATTCTTAAATTGGGTTATTATTTGGAATTTGGTCCGTTAGGCAAAACAGTGAGAAAAATCAAAGAAAATGAAGAAAATAGAAAGCAAAAAAAAAACAAATTCAACAAAAATATTTACAGCTAGGCCTCGTAATCGACCAACCAAAACAAGGGGAAGGAAACACAAATGATGGAAATACTGCAAGGAGATTTTTTTCCGATCCGGAAACTACAGCATCTATCACAGGTGTAGATTATGGATTAATAAGACGATTCAAAATCATATTACAAGTTCTAGCATGCAGCAGAAATTTAAATGCAAAAAAATTTGGAGAGTACGCCAATAAAACAGCCATACTTTATAATGAAAAATACTCTTGGAGATATATGCCATCTACAGTTCATAAAATTTTGTACCATAGGGAACAAATACTTCAAAACAATATGCTACCAATAGGAGATCTATCTGAAGAAGCGCAAGAAAAAAGGAACAAGGACTACAGATTCTTTCGCGAGCACAACACAAGGAAAATGTCCAGATGTTGTACTAATGATGACCTTATCACTATTTTGTTATGCACTTCAGATCCATATATGTCCAACATTCGCCAAAAATGGAAAACCAACTCTATTGAATTAGACGAAGAAGCTAATCAACTTCTAGAAGATAAAAATCAAGGCTATTTAGAAGAAATTTTTACTAAAATTGATTGATTTAAAGTACTTTTTCATTACACTAACAATAAGTTACACTTTTCTTTATATAGTTAAAAAATTTTCTTGATTTAAAAATTTATATATTTTGTAAATTTATAATAAAAATTGATATAGAAATATTTAAAAAGACAATAAAAAAAATTTAACTAAAGCAAAAACATACGAGTTTTTCATTGAAACTTCTCTATCTTGAACCAATATAAGGTAACTTTTACGTTCGCTGCTTAATAAATTATATTTTAACTCGGGATCTTTCAAAAAAAAAAAAAAAAAAAAAAAAAACAACCTTTGGCCCTTCTGCACATTAGGACTAAAAAGTTTACGGGGACCAAAGTTTGGCATTTCCTGAAAAAATTAACTTAAAAAATTGCTAAATAGTATTAGTTGTAAAATTAACTGAAAAATAAGACATTATACATATTAAAAAAAAAAAACCTTTTTTTTACCTTTTAACACTTCACTTTTGTACTAAAATTCAACTACAAATGAAAATGTATTTTGAACCCTCCGTAACTTTTTTTATTTTCGGTCGAGAATTACGTTTTATAGCAAAACTTAAAGGCTAAAGTCTCACCTACCAATCAAAAAAAACCACATATCAAAATTCCAATCCAGTCAAAAGTTATAGATTTTTGACCGCCTTCTCGTAAAATGGTATACTGTGCGGCGGCTGGGGCATGATTACGGTACTCTTTTCGGCCAAATGATTACGAAAAAGCAATGACGAATGAGTAGGTGCATTATCGTGATGCAAAAGCCATGAATTGTTTTTCCACAATTCCCGACGTTTGTTTTCGTATTGCTTCTCGCTCGCGGCGCATAACGTCAAGATAATACTCCTTGTTAACCGTACGACCATGTGGCCAGAACTCATGATGCACTACGCCACGGTAATTGAAGAAAACAGTGAGCGAACCTTGACATCTGATCGAACTTGGCATGCTTTTTTTGGTCTTGGCTCTCCTTGGCTCTTCGTTTTGAACGATTGGACTTTGGTTTCAATGTCATAACCACATACCCATCATTCTTCATCTGTTATGACACTTTTAAGCAAACCTGGATCGTCGTCAACGTCACTCAATATTTTCTGAGCGATTCTTTGCTTGCACAAAAGAGATGAAAAAAAGAAAATAGACTTTGCTAAAAATAATTTTTATATTTATGGTTTAACAATGAGTACAATCGTTATACTACTCAGGTCTGAAAGGGCTATATTTAGTTAGTTGGCAGTAAGAGATATGGTCTCTAAATGCATGGTATAGGGTATCATATAGTATCTAAACCGATTAAAATTTTCCTACTTTTTTTTGTTTTGTTTTTTAAAATAAACATTTTCTTCCGCACACATTTCAAAATTACTTTCAAGTACTCATGCAAATAATTCTCTTAAATTTAAATTTTAATCCAATTTTAATTGTAGTTGCAAATAATCAACGGTTCAAGAAATCTTATATATATTTATGCTGATCCCTGACTCACTGACTGACTGACTGATTCTGTAACGCTGAAATAATACACACACATAGCTATGTGAAATACATAAACAAAATTTAATCTTTCTCATTTTATACAAACACACACACAATTTTCTCTCTTCTTTGTTACCGACCAGTGCTGCTAATAAAATCTTCTGAAAATCTACCATCTTGGAAACTAAATCGCCAAAATTGTCATTTTTTTAACAAGAAATAGAAAAAATATTACAAAAGGAAGCAATAAAATTTATTTATATCATTCATATTACGAATATTATTACAGCATTGGTTATTTCTATATAAAAAAATGTATTAATGATGAAATTTCAACGAAAAAAATTTAACACAGCAATCAACTAAATAATTTTATTGATATTTATCTATAGCTGAATCTTATAATATAGGTTAAAAGTATAGCCGTAATTAAAACTTAAATCTTAAATGGAGATGCTATTCAACGTATTTCCGTTTTGAAACGACTTGACCCAGAATTAAATCTATACATATTTTGTAATTTAAATTTACACTGAACTAAAACTATCAATTTTCGATTAACAACCCATTAATTATTAACCCTTGAAATCATAATTTTTATACTACTGAAAATTTGAAATCTTCAATCATCATTCTAACAAATTTAACAAATCATTTTAACAAATTGAAAAATCGTCGAAATTAAAATAAGTTGTCAAAATTGGCAGCACTGCTAACGACAATAGCACTACATATGCAGATTGCGTGTTACATATGGAATAAAATGAACGCAAAAAATGCATCAAAAAACTAATATCTATTCAAATTCTTCTTTAAATTCCCGTTGTTGGTCAATGAAAAAATTCTGCAAAAAAAGTAATGAAGGAAATTTTAAACATTTTACTTTTTTTTATCAAACTAAACTTTACCGTTTGTCTGTTTTGTTTTTCATCTCAAAATTGTTTTGAATTGTTAAGAGTGCTTTCGCTCAGGTTCTCTGATTGCCAGCTCTTACCAAAGAGTATGCGTTTTTGATAAATATTTGAGAAAAAAGAGATCTTCAATGTGGATTTTGTTGTTGTCCAACGTATGATTTCGTTTATAGCTCTGTATTGAAAAGCCTTTGAAAAAATAGTGCAATATTAAGTTTTAAATATAAATTATTCTGACTTTGCGTAATTTTATTACATTGTATTTTCAGAAGAGTGGTGGGAAAATAATTGTTTTTCACTCATATTAATTTTTGTATGATTTGCTCTCAAAAAAATTTAGACAAACATAAATTACGTAAATAGGTATATTAAAGATTTTAATTTGATTAATATATTGAAATTATCATGGAAGAATTAAAGGCGATTTGGAATAATATATTTTGTTTTTTAAGTAAAACTAATACGCCCTTATTTTATTATTTTTTTTTTTTTTGGATTTATAGATAACTGGAAAAAATGTTCGCTTTTCACAGTTTACATTTATGATGACATATGAAATATTTTTTTCTCTTTTTTGTAGGTGTATTGGTGTTTTCACTTCCGGGGTGGTAGGTTTTAAAACCTTTTTTTGCATTTCTCTTTCTGAATGCACAACATGTCGAGAGTGTTTTATCAAAATCTTAAGTAAATCAGAGCAAAACTTAAGAAGATACAGCGTTTCCAGCGACCGGCCTCATACGGTATATAATATATAAATCATAGTATATAAATTCGAAGTCCGTCAACATCATAGCTCAAAATCTACTTGACCAACTCTTTTGCAATTTTAGACACTATATCTACACATAAATCATCACGTAACCACGAAGGGTTTTATTTAATTCCATTTTCTTCCCCTATTTTTTAACAACAAATTCCCGAAATTGTATAGCAAAAATCGTTTTTCACTTCAAAATGCTGCCGAAAAAAAAAAGTTGAAAAAACTCTTGGTCACTACCACAGGAAACATGTCACCTTTGAAACGCGTTCCGAATTTTTTATTTCACATGATCCGGTAACGAGTTATGATGTTCACCGCAAAACAACAACGCCTCCGGAGATTCCCTGTCACGGACTTATTTATTAAATTTTTAATTGAAATTTTTTTCAAGGATTCCTCACATGTTATGCTATAACGTATATATGAAATAAATAATCCAACCTTATTCATATCTTCAAAAAAGAATTATGAAAATACGACTTTTTTTTAACTTTTAAAACCTTACCCCCCCCCCCCTTAAGAAACTTTTAGGAACCTTGGTCTAAAACTTTTTTTTTTTTTTTCTATGCTATTCTATTTTTTTCTACGGTAAAATGGAGTTCGGTTATAACGAACTAGGCGGGACCGGCCAAATTAGTTCCTTATAGACTAAGTTCGTTATAACCGTAGTATTTTTTGATTTGTCCGAAAGGTTTAAAAAGTTTTTTTTTTAGTTGAATAAGTTTATTTATTTTGGGGCATTTTGAAAAGTTATAAAACATAAATTAAATTACTAAAAAGATACATATTAATTGTTTGTCTTAATGAGACTAAAATTACCGAGTTTCTATCAAAATAAAATATTTCTATACCCTATACCACTATGTGGTTTGGGTATAATGACTTTGTGCTGCTGTTTGTAACAACCAAAAATATTTGACCTAGACCCATCTTTAATTATACCGATCGAATCAGAATCACTTTCTGAGTTGATTTAACAATGTCCGTCCGTCCGTCCGTCCGTCCGTCCGTCTGTGTGTCCATGTAAAGCTTGTAATCAAACTGCAGGTCGCAAATATGAATATATTTTGATGAAATTTGGTATATAAGCTTTTATCGGCAATGGGATGAACGCTATTGAAATTGGTGAGAATCGGTCCATGTTCAGACCTAGCCCCCATACAAATTACCCATATGAAATCGACATAAATTGCCATAAGATCCAAATTGTCATATAGATCTTACTCAAATTGGGTTTGTATGCGTTCATTACATCCATTAATGAGTAGTCCAAAAATGATCCCTCTGACCCCATACAGAGCTGCTTCCCGATCTTCACTTAAATCTATTAAAAAACAAAAATATTGCACCGATTCTTCTCAAATTTTGTTTGTATATGTTTTTGCAAAATACAAGAGACTTTACCAAACATGATCAGGATCGGTCCATTTTTGGACCTAGTCCCTATATAGATATAGCATCCGATATGAACTTTTTCATATCTGCAGCCAAAAAAATTAATAAAAATGCCACTCAAATTCGGTTTTTGCTTATTTTCTATGTCCAGTTAGTTGGGCCTATGAGATAGGGTTTCTAAACGCATGGTATAGGGTATCATATAGTCGGTCTAGACCGACTATAATTTTCTTACTTGTTTTATAATCATATAATCTGAAAAGCTCCTTATGTATAGAAGCAGAAAGTACAAAGCAAAGGTTGGCTACTGGCAAACTTTTACGAAAATATACATAAAAGCACCTTTTAAAAAACTTCATTTGAAAATCGAAGTTTTGTTTTGTATTAAAATTAAATGAAAATAAAATTAAATTAAATTGAAATTAATTTTTTTAAATATATAAAATATATGAAAATTCTAAAATGGAAAAAAAAATTTGTTTGTTAAAATCAAAAGTTTGATATAACCACTGTTCGCTATAAAAGAAGCAATTTGTATGAAAAATATGATCAAAACTCTTGGGACCGAAGAAATTCTTCGTATAAATAAAAATTTATTACAACCAGGGTTCGTTATAAGCGAACTCCATTGTATTAAATTTTAATAATTTTGATAATCCCCTTGACTTTACCCGGCCTTCCCATGTTCAAGTCAAATTGATCACACATACAGTAGTAAATAAATTGTTAAGCAACTGTCCCATTGAAAAATTGAAAGAGAAAATTGAAACGTATGATTGTTTAGTAAAAAAGAGTAAAAAAGTGTGAGTGCATTACAATCTGAAAGCCAAAAATATAACGTGTGAAGGCCGGGTAATACCTTAAATATATTTACGCTGATCCCTGACTCACTGTCTGACTGACTGACTGACTGAGAGACTGACTGATTCTGTAATGCTGACCAATATGATACGGTTCTAATTCCTAGGATTGAACTCGCCCCAACCGACACCACATTACTTTTCATATTAAATCGCCGCCAGTTTCCAGTAATTCCTGCAAACGCAATTACCATAAACAAGGCTCAAGGCCAGTCATTTGATTACATTGGCATTAATTTGGAGACCGCGGTATTTTCACACGGCCAACTGTATGTGGCTTTGTCACGATCAAAAGTTGCAAGCCAAGTTAAGATACGTATTCAATCGAACCCACAGCAAGGAAAACTATTAAATGACCAACGATATTTCACACGAAATATAGTTTTTCAAGAGATTCTAAATTGAAAAACTTTTTTGCCAAATATTTCTTATTTGTGTTGATACTTATGTATATAATTTCTACAGACACAATCTTTTTTCACATGTACATATGTAACAATATAATTTTCAATTTACTAATATATTAAAAGTAATATAATTTATTATAAATTTTTCGTGTATGTAAATTTAAACTGTTTTATTCATAATTTTTAAACGGGCGCCTAGACGCCACACAATCAACTAGTTGTTCAATATTAAATAATGAAATCTGTTTGATTGATGGAGAAAATATTTACACCCAATTTAGTCATATAAATTATATTTCTAAACAAGTAAGAAAATTATAGTCGGTCTAGACCGACTATACGATACCCTATACCATGCGTTTAGAAAACCTATCTCTTAGGCCCAACTAACTGGACATAGAAAATAAGCAAAAACCAAATTTGAGTGGGATTGTTATTAATTTTTTTGGCTGCAAAAAGTTCATATCGGATGCTATATCTATATGGGGACTAGGTCCAAAAATGGACCAATCCTGATCATGTTTGGTAAAGTCTCTTGTATTTTGCAAAAATATATACAAACAAAATTTGAGAAAAATCAGTGCAATATTTTTGTTTTTAATAGATTTAAGTGAAGATCGGGAAGCAGTCTATATGGGGCCAAAGGGATCATTTTTGGATTACTCATTAATGGATATAATGAACGCATACAAACCCAATTTGAGTAAGATCTATATGATAATTTGGATCTTATGGCAATTTATGTCGATTTCATAGGGGTAATTTGTATGGGGGCTAGGTCTGAACATGGACCGATTCTCACCAATTTCAATACCGTTCATCCCATGGCCGATGAAAGCTTATATACCAAATTTCATCAAAATATATTAATATTTGCGACCTGCAGTTTGATTACAAGGTTTACATGGACACACAGACGGACGGACGGACGGACGGACGGACATTGTTAAATCAACTCAAAATGTGATTCTGATTCGATCGGTATAATAAAAGATGGGTCTAGGACAAATATTTTTGGTTGTTACAAACAGCAGCACAAAGTCATTATACCCATACCACATAGTGGTATAGGGTATAAAAATGAACGGAAACTGACCACCCAAATACCGATGATATACTTATTTAAAAGAAATTTGCAACCAATTTTTTTTTTTATTAACAATAAACTCTTCCATATATTGTCTACTATAAATACAAAATTGATATTTGTTAGAGGAGTTTGTTTACTTATGAATTACGTACCTCTGTACATCTGCCATAGGATGTACAAAAGAGTTGAATAAACAAATCATATAGAAATCTATGTTTATATGTTTCTATGTTAATGTAAACTGACACGCAAATGCGGCATCATTTGATGGTGATGACTTGATGAAGAGTTAAATCGGCTTGAAAATTATGATAAGCAACAGAAACCAAACCACCAATATTGAGATACGAGCACAAATATAATTTAAATGGTTATTAAAGTTAACAAAGTTTAATAAAACCACTATTTCAACTACATGCTCGTATTAATATTGTTGTTATTGCAGACAATTATATACAAAGTTGTTTGTGTTGGTTCGTACTTACTTATATTCAGAGTTGCGATGATGATGATGATGATGATATAACAGATGATTGATTTTCAAGTTATTAAGGCGCAAATGAAAAAAAAAAAAATTTTTTATTTTTTTTCATTTTTGGCGCACTTTATTTTATGGTAATATTTTATAGTTGTTTTTTGGGATTTTTCTATTTTGTACTCTACACTAGTCGATAGAGATAATTCAAGTATAATGTTGTTTTACTTACACTATCAAATCAGAATATGTTTGGAAATATTTGAGTTTAAGCCAGACAACAACCCTATTTTTCTAAACTTTACCAATTATATTTTCGACACAATGAAGCTGTTTTCTGAACTATGGAGCTCTAATGATTATCTCGCCACTATGTCAACTGTGGCTATGCCCAATTCTTTGACCCTGACGATATAAGACTTTCTTCGCAAAAGGAGGGTAATTTAGAACCTCGATTAGCTTAAAATCAAATACTGTCCGGTCAACAGGCTAAATCGAATCTTAAAAAATAACTCTTAGCCGAAGCAATTGGCAGTAGGCTGCCATCTACTCCATCTAGCGCTGTCTTCAATATTTTCATCTTACATTAATAAAATTTTTATTTCTGTGAATAAAATTATCTTCATTATCTCGAAATGAAAACAAATTCATTAGTTTAATAAAAGTTGTATTGTTTGCTTCTGAATGAAAAAAATTAAAAAAATCTTTGCTTTTATTAAGGCTGTTTGAAATTCGCCTCAACCGTATTTTCTAGTAGTGTAGTGAGGTTTTGTGGAAGATGGTATGAAAAGCTGAAGGAATGTTTTAAGTAATATTCAGATTTGCTTCTGCCACTTGTGTGTTGTTGTTTCATTTATGGGCTGTTTTATGTTGTTGTTACGATGATGTAGGTGAAACTGTGTATAATCGCCTTTGGCCTACAACTGTTGTTTAGTTTTTATTTTTTTATTTTAGTCTACCAGTACTCTGGCCAGTACCGAAACAAGTATGTATTGGATTATAAGCGTTATGGTGTGGTTTATTTTGAATTTGATTTACCGGGTTTATTACAATATTATACATACTCAACACACATCAAAATAAGCGGTGGCAGTGTGGTTTATCTACATTATTTTTTTTTTTATTTTATTTTTTTTTTTTTTGCTTCGGTTAAACATTATTCTGGTACGCACTCTGGTTAAACGTTTGTTGTTACTGTTGCTGATTGATGGCGCCGAAAGGAAAGTTTTTTTTTTTTGTTGTTTCTATAATTTTGCCTTAAACTGGAAGATTTGTTGTTGTTTGCAATTGTACGATAGTGATGATGAAGAAATAAATGTTTAGATTTATATTTGTAAAGATTTTTTTATTTTTTATTTTTTTATTATGACTGCTATTTAATGTTTCATTTGTGTTCAGGCAATGACAATATGGTTAATTATATGGTAGACTTATAATCAAAGTGAGTGAAATGTGTTACAGTATGCTATTTTTCAATTCAATGAAAGCAAATGCTTACATATAAAAAGTCTCTAGTTGAAAAGTTACTATGGATTTTAAGCCAGTTCTAAGAAAAATTATGACAAATTTAAGAGCTAAAATACTTTATATAATTTACTTAGTGGATTTAAAAAAAAGTAACAATTTATGAAGAAAGGAACAATGTTAGTATCATCAGAGAAGTCATTGAGAACCAGTTGCCTATTAGACGTGCTCTATAACTAGTTCTTGAATCACTGGTTTATTGCATCGAATTTATCATGTATAACTGACCTTGAATTAAATATGAAATTATTGACAGAGCTGGTTCTAAGGTGTGCGTTTAAGGCTTAATTGACCCAGGGTAAGTAAATATACGTTTTTCTAAAATTGTTCTAACGGAACCATGTAAAACTAGTCAGTATACTACCATATAGAAAAAGGAACAAAATATCTCTACTGATTCAAGTAAATATTAGCGAAAGGCGCATTAGGGGTATAACGCATTTGGGTATAATGTGGTCGCAGATAATAGGCAATGAAAATCGTGCCATGAAACGGCAGAATATTTTTCTATATTTTGCGAAGAATGATCAGAGTTTGACTCCCAACCTCATCCGTTCTCAAATTTATTCCTAATTAACAACTATACAGAAACGATTCTGTTTAAAAAAAAAAAAGAAATAAACCTATAAATTATTTGTTGGATTCGTCTCCGCCCCGAATAGCAGAATAACTATTTAAATATCTGAAATATTCACACAGAGAATTTTCAATATCATATTATTTTGAGTAATATAAAAGGGAAAGTGATGATACTTAGTGTGATTTTACAGCTTATTAGTGGAAGTAGCCTTGATGAAAATGGGCGACGTTCCATCAGTTGACGCGACACCTCACATACAAATTAAATATTCACTATTATATCTATCGAATACTACAACGGAGAGCTTTGCATATTTGCTTAATGTCATCTGTAAGAGTAGCCATGCCGAATATGGACGGGATCGGATAAGTGGGCATATCACCTCCCATACAAACTGAATTTTCTATATCCCATATCCGGGAAAAATAGTAATATAAAAAAAAAAGCTTTTCGAGACTGGCGGTTTTCGGATCAGTAGGAGTGGTACCTCCCATAAAAAGTAATTATTCAATATCCTATATCTCGAATACTATAAGAGGGAGAGCTTTGAAAATTTGTTGTGAAAAAGTGAATTTTCGAATTGACTTTTAAATTCACTTGATTTAGCCCCTGAAAGTTGGATCATCTGTTATACTGCTTAGTAGGAGCGTAGTTTTTTATCAAGAAAATATTGGGTAGCACTACACAATCGACAACTTTCAATGACAAATTCAAAGGAGAGCCTATTACATTAGGGTGCTTCAAAATTCTAAACGTTGCAAATTTCAACGGGCTCATCGCCAAATCAATGCGTCTATCTCTTAGAAGTATAAATAACCAAACATCGCTAAACAAAAGTTTCCATCTTAAGGTCGCGCAATTGCGATAAAGTTTAGAACACAGGTTAAAAATTTACAAAAAAAAAATAAATAAAATTTATTAATATTTATTTAATATCATAAAGTAATATGCATCTAATTTTAAAAAAATATTTGTCGTTAATTACAAATAAGAAAACAAAAAATAAAAAAATAGAGGTTTTTGCGAAAGTGCGGATTTAAAATTTTCGAATGAAAATTCGTTTTAATGTTATTTTTGAACAAAAAACAAGTAAGAAAATTACAGTCGGTCTAGCCCGACTATACGATACCCTATACCATGTTTAAGAGAGCCTATCTCTTCAGTCCAACTAATTGGATATAGCAAATATGCATAAACCAAATTTGAGTAACACTTTTATTAATTTTTTTTTTCGCTGCAGATATGAAAAAGTTCATATCGGATACTATATTTAAATGGGGACTAGGTCGAAAAATGGACCGATCCTGACCATATTTGGTAAAGTCACTTATACTTTGAAAAAATATATACAAACCAAATTTGAGAAAAATCTGTGCAATATTTTTGTTTTTTGATAGATTTAAGTGAAGATCGGGAAGCAGCTCTATATGGGGCCTATGACTAAAAATTTTCCTGTAGGGAGTATTTTTGAACTACTGATTAATGGATGTAATATATACATACGAACCCAATTTGACTAAGAATTGTATGATAATTGGGGTCTTATGGCAATATATGTTGATTTCATAGGGGTCATTTGTATGGGGGCTAGGTCTGAACATGGACCGATTCTCACCAGTTCCAATAACGTTCATCCCATGGCGATGGAAGCTTCTATACCAAATTTCATCAAAATATATACATATTTGCCACCTGTAGTTTGATTACAAGCTTTACATGGACACACAGACGCACGGACGGACGGACGGAAATTGCTATTTCGACTCAAAAAGTGATTCTGAGTCGATCGCTAAGTCACTTATACTTTGAAAAAATATATACAAACCAAATTTGAAAGAAATCCGTGCAATATTTTTGTTTTTTGATAGATTTAAGTGAAGATCGGGAAGCAGCTCTATATGGGGCCTATGACTAAGAGTTGTCCAATAAGGATTATTTTTGGACTACTGATTAATGGATGCAATATATACATACAAACCCAATTTGACTAAGATTTGTATGATAATTTGGGTCTTATGGCAATATATGTTGATTTCATAGGGGTCATTTGTATGGGGGCTAGGTCTGAACATGGACCGATTCTCACCAATTTCAATAGCGCTCATCCCATGGCCGATAGAAGATCAAATTCCAAATTTCATCAAAACATATTCATATTTGCGACCTGCAGTTTGATTACAAGCTTTACATGGACACACAGACGGACGGACGAACGGACGGACATCGTTAAATCGAATCAGATAGTGATTCTGATTCGATCCGTATAATTAAAGATGGGTGTAGGTCAAATATTTTTGGTTGTTACAAACAGCAGCACAAAGTCATTATACCCAAACCACATAGTGGTATAGGGTATAATTAATACGTGAAACAAAAAATGAATATATAACAATGAAAATCAATTCATTAAAGTGCTTTTAAATCAAAAAAGATAAACTAACAGCTAAATTAAAAATTAAGACATTAAAAGATTTCTGTTCGGCTTGCTAATTTTCTTTCGGTGATTTTCAACTGACCGTAAAAGGAGCTGGTTTTGATCTTCGTCCTTTGTTAACGTTTCGTTGTATTTTTCTGCCAGGCTTACACCCCTTTCTGCCACATCGTTTACAACATTCTTGTTATAAGATCTTTTTTTAAGTTCAACATAACTTTTGCTATTACTCCATAAGCTGGGGTTTAAATTCAAAAATTCTTTAGCCATTTGCTCTCCATTTTCATGAAGGACGTTAAACAAAGTAAATGTCCTATCACTTACGAAATTTTCAATTTTTAATTGTTGCTCTTCTTCTGTAATTTTTATGCGTCTTTGCAAAGCTGTGTTTTTTGAAACATAGATATTTTTTGACATTTGTATTTTTACTTGATTAGATACATTTTCCTCAAAAAATGCCAATCCAATTAGGTGCTCGGATAAGTACCATAGATGACGAGAAAATGCCTTAAAAGCTACCTTACTAATCTCTTTGTTGGGATAGCATTGAAGTGCCTCAAGAAATTTTATATCGTTCTGAGGAGCTGTAGGACCAATCGGAGCTTCATTCCAAAATTTAATGTAAATTAAACTTACAAATAATGCCAAGTCAGTAATATATTTTTTCTCATGTTCCGTTAAGATGAATTGGTCTTGAAAAATATACATTTTTATTACGTAAATTCCCTTTGCCATCCAACGAGCATGGTGCGTTGGACTTGGTGCTCTAAATTTTACCTTGCCATCGCCTCCACCAAGGAATACTAGAGACAATTGCAAAAACTCCTTGTAATCATCCCTTGGCTGAGAATTTTCAAATTGTGTTGGTAGATCTTTCAACATTTCATCTCTCTTCTGTAGTAATATTGGGTTGTCAAACAGATTTATATCTGCTGCTTTGTAACAGTTCTTGTCAATTTTAGGCCATGCTTTTTGAAAACGATTAAAAAGTGGACTTGAACTAGAACCAATTGCACTAGTAAAAACAGAGGACAACACTATCTCCATAATATGATGTCGACAAGCCAATCCACACCATTTCAGTGCCTAGCATTTTTTCAATATTAACGCAGGCTCCTGCTGAAACACCAGTATTACTAGCTGTTGTATCAAAGACAAGGGCTTTTATGTGCGACTCTATTTTCCACTTTTTTAATGTTTCAACACAAGTACTAGCCTGTGCAATTCCTGTTCCTCGTTCTATTTTGGGAATACCTAAAAGCTTATCTTGGCCGTTTCCAGATATATGGATTGCTATACGATCAACTTTGCATTTAGCATTATTTATATCTGGCAATAACTTACCGTCCCAGTGTAGGAGAAAAGGTCCTTCCACACTCAAAGATTCCTGATCTGCAACTGCATCATTAGTACGTACTTTTCTGCGGGACTGTCTTATTGAACTATGGGAAATCGTTATGTTTGAGTGTTCCGGAACAATTGACTTAGCAACAGCTGCAAGTATAAACGTCGCATTTCTGTTGAATGTATTTGTTCGGTCTAAGGCATTAATTATTTCTGGAGATGTTATAAATTTTTTAATGTTTTTATTAACTGTTGGTGTTTTCTTAGCGGGCTTGTAATCCGAATCACTGGAGTTATCAGATTCATCAAAATTATATTGCACAGCTTTTTTATGTTGATTTTTTCTTTTTTCATCTACAGATTTACTTTTAAGTATTCTATGTTTTTCAAGTCGCTTTAGCTTCATAATTTCTTTTCTCGAGGAATTTAAATCAAATCCCCCTAAGCAGCAAGAAAATACGTTTATCCTTTGTTTTTCCAAGAAGTCTCTCTTTTTCTTTGATTATCTTCTTATGTACGTCATTTATAGCGATATCCAATATTTTTTGTAATTTAATTTCTGTAGCTTACGCCATCTTTTTTTATACTCTTTTTTTAAATAATTATATTTATTATACATCCTTTCCAATTTTCTGATACAATTTTTTCTTTGCTGAGTTGGGATATCTGCTTGCTTCCATACGTTTACAGCGGCTTCGATGGTACATAGAAAACTATTTGAAAGTTTTTGATTTTGATAAATATGTTAATATTGTACAATTTTTAATACCTCAATGCCTCGTGGTAGTCTCGATGAAGGAAATTCGCTTATTGGCGTTCCAATAAGCCAAAATGTTGAAGACGATCTGAATATTTTTTTTTGACATTTTAAATTTGCTGCACTAAATTTACTCAAATTGTTGTGTGGTCCAGAAAAGCCAAAATGGAAAATGAAAATTTGCTGCCATGCTCGACGACTTCTTGTTTAGTTTGTGCCTGCTGATAAAAAGTCAACTCAAACTACAACAATAACAGAGTTGCTTACAGACTGCTGTCACATTTATTGTACAGGGTGCAACAAACTAAAAACTTTGGCCCTTTAGGCCCCTGGTAAAAAAAGCCCCTTTCTGCGTATGGTTTTGTTTTCCAAAATTACAAAAAACGCGAATTCCTCGAAAGCCATTAAGAATTGGGAATTAATTTGTTCTACAATCTTAAAGCCTACAAAATTCTATATTAGAAACTATGGAGAAGTCACTTAAAACGTAATTAAAAATCAGATAAAGTTTAATGTGAACTTTTTTTTTTAATTTGTATGTAAATTCCCATACAAAACAATCGAAAAAGTGAAAATTTTGCGCGACCTTCAAACTTCATTCGATTTCTCTGAAATTTGGAACATACGTTCGTGTGGTTCGTATACAACGATCCAGACATGAGCATCACAAATCGGACCACTTCTAGTTTCTCCATACGATTTTGAAGCACCTACTATGACATTGCCAAGGATCACAATGATTCCAATTCATTTAAAGTCTTACAATTCCCAATTCATGTGGCATATGCCGTGCAATCAACAAATCTCAATGCCAGCAAAGGCAAGCCTGGTCAATTATATGTAGCCTGCTCCAGAGGGGATAAGCCAAATAACATGTTTGCATACGCCGAAATTGGACAAATAAAAATTGTTGTCCGCACGTTGGACGTAAAATAAATTATTATGTAAAAACATCGGACGAAGATGGTATTATGTGAAATATATATCAAATTGAAATATATATATATATATATGGGGGATTTCGTGTCAAGCGCACCAACTTTTGAAACCGATGTCTTCCAATCGGGATGAAATTTGCACCAAGGTTAGTCCTATTGGATAGTAGTTTAGACACAATTTTTCAAAAAGATGAGTCCAGATCTTTCTGAGCTAGAGGGGATCAAAATTTGACATTTTGGCCAAACAGGTGTTTTTTCTCATCCATGTAACTTATTACCTATTGTTCTTAGAAAATTTTCTCCTAAAGAGTTTAGATAGCTATTTATTAAATTTTTCGCAAAAAAGTACTTAAAAAAAAAAAATTTTTTTTAGACTTTTTTTTTGCTAAATTAAAGCATTTTTTGCCTTTTTTTCAAAAAGGGCATTTTTTTTTTTTTTTTTTTTCATAACAAAGCTTAGCATTTTTCCTTTAAGAGCTTTTGGTCGCTTAGTGGAATGGGAGTGGGATATCTATCTAAATAAATGTTTTGTAACTCAAGACAACGGTTTTTCAATTTTTCACAAATGCACTATTTTGAATTTTTTCCTTTTTTGTGTGTAAAACCTTACAAATAAAACTTATACTGAGAAACTAGACAAATTAACCTTTCCGAAGGTATGCAACATACCTAGCTAAAATTTTATACCCTCGATACTATAATACTCAGAAAAAATCGCTTTTTTTCTATAGAAATGTTGAAAAATTATTAGTTTTTATTTATTTTTAACTAGCTGTTTTTACCCGGTCTTGCCAGGGATAAAAAGGCCTTTGACTTGAAAAATGGTTCACTATGCTTACCAGGCACTGAGTTCTTAGTCCCCAATTAACAAATTCCCCAATAAAATGAACTTTCTCCCCAAAAATTTGTATGGGCAGTAAATTCATTTTTTATTTCAATTAAATTTTTTTTTGATTTTTTAATTTAGAAGTTTTTTATAAGATGCTGAATTACTTCATTCAATAAGTGATCATCATTGAGCAGAGACGTCAAATTCAAGTTTTAGAAATGAAATACTAATGCGACGTTTAATATTGTGTCGCAAGGTTTCTTTAAACAACTGCTTATAGTATATGTGTGGCCTATTTTGATCAACAGGTAATTATTTCACATACGTAGATAAAATTTATCATACGACATTTCACTAAGCTGTGTTCCGCGAGCGAGTCGCGTTCGCTTCCGCGCGTTTGGCAGCCACACCCGTGCTGCTGCGCAGTTGTTGTCAACTTATTTTAATCGCCAAAATATATTTTTCAGATCATTGCGATATTTTAGCTGAGTCGTGTTCCGCGAGAGCGTCGTGTCCGCATCCGAGCGTTCGCGTCCGTGCGCCTCGCGCCGCTTCCTCGCAGCTACTACCCGTGCTGCCGCTTAGTTCTCGTTAACTTATTTTAATTCCTAAAACATATTTTTTAGAGCATTGCGATATTTTAGCTGAGCTGCGTTCCGCGAGCGCGTCGCGTCCACATCCGTCGCGTCCGCGCGCCTCGCGCCGCTTCCTCGCAGCTACTACCCGTGCTGCCGCTTAGTTCTCGTTAACTTATTTTAATTCCAAAAACATATTTTTTAGTGCATTGCGATATTTGAGCTGAGCTGTGTTCCGAGAGCGCGTCGCGTCCGCATCCGTCGCGTTGGCGCGCCGCGCGCCGGTTCCGCGCGTTTTTCAGCCACACCTGTGCTGCCGCGGAGCTGTTGCCAACTTATTTTAATTGTCAAAATATATTTTTCAGATCATTCCGATATTCTAGCTAAGCTGTATTCCCCGTGCGCATTGATTCCGCGCAACGAAATGATGCTATTGAAAAGAATACTCATTTTAAATGCATTTATTGTAGGACATATATTGAGAGCAGTATGCAAATGTTTACTAAAATAAATATTTAACAGAATTCATTAAATAAAAATATTTAAAAATTTAAGAATGAATTTGGGGAGTAAGTTAATTTTTTATTTCGATTCAAAAAAATGGGGAATTTGTTCATTTCTTTTGGGTATCTTTTTTTAAGTTTGGGGAATTTGTTCACCATGTAGTTATTCCTGGGTAAACCAAATTTCAGAGAAATCCGTTGAAAAGTACAAATTTGTGTAGGGAAGAAATATACCACACAACAAAATGTAAATTTTATATGAAAATTGGGCGTAAAATTATGCGTGGTCGGTAAAAATCATATGGCGACCTTCCCTGAAATATGTACAAAACTTCGGAGAAAGCCATTGAAAAATAAATGTTTGTATAGCAATCAAATAAAGAAACAAATAAAAGGAAAAAATAAGTTTTATATACATAGAAGGGGCGCAAAGTAGGCGTGGCCTCTAAGAAGCATATTGTGACTTTCCCTGTAGTATAGAGATCATGTGACCATATTTTAGATATCCCTTGAAAAATAAAAATTTCTATAGTGAACAAAAAACAGAAAATTAATTTTGTATAAAAAGTGGACGTAGAAGTAGGCGTGGCCTGCAAGAATCATATGGCGACCTCTCTGGAGTACAGAAATCGTGTGTAACAAATTTCAGAGTAATCCGTTAAAAAAAAATTGTGTAGCGAACAAATGTACCAAAAAACAGAATATGAATTGTATACAAAAAGTGGGCGTTAAAGTAGGCGTGGCCGGTAAAAAGTATATGGCGACCTTTCCTGGAGTACATAGATCGTGTGTACCAAATTTCAGAGAATTCCGTTGAAAAATAAAAATTTGTATAGCGAACAAATATACCAAAAAACAGAAAATGAATTGTATACAAAAAGTGGGCGCAGAAGTAGGCGTGGCCGGTAAGGATCATATGGTGACCTTAGCTGGAGTACAGGGATCATGTGTACCGAATTTCAGAGAAATCCGTTGATAAATAAAAATTTGTATAGCGAACAAATATACCAAAAAGCAGAAAATGAATTGCATACAAAAAGTGGGCGTAAAAGTAGGTGTGGTCGATAAAAAAGTATATGGTGACCTTAGCTGGAGTGCAGGGATCGTGTGTACCGAATTTCAGAGAAATCTGCTAACGAACAAAAATTTGTATAGCAAACAGATATGCCAAAAAACAGAAAAGGAATTGTATACAAAAAGTTGGCGTAAAAGTAGGTGTGGCCGCAAGAATCACACGATGACCTGGCCTGGGGTGCAAAGATCATGTGTACCAAATTTCAGAGAAATGCGTTGAAAAATAAAAATTTGTATAGCGAACAAATATACCAAAAAACAGAAAATGAATTGTATACAAAAAGTGGGCGCAGAAGTAGGCGTGGCCGGTAAGGATCATATGGTGACCTTAGCTGGAGTACAGGGATCATGTGTACCGAATTTCAGAGAAATCCGTTGATAAATAAAAATTTGTATAGCGAACAAATATACCAAAAAGCAGAAAATGAATTGCGTACAAAAAGTGGGCGTAAAAGTAGGTGTGGTCGATAAAAAAGTATATGGTGACCTTAGCTGGAGTGCAGGGATCGTGTGTACCGAATTTCAGAGAAATCTGCTAACGAACAAAAATTTGTATAGCAAACAGATATGCCAAAAAACAGAAAAGGAATTGTATACAAAAAGTGGGCGTAATGGTAGGCGTAACCGGTGCGAGGAATATGGCGACCTTCTACGGAGCAGAGAGATCGTGTGTACCAAATTTCAGAGAAATCGGTTGAAAAATAAAAATTTGTATAGCGAACAAATATACCAAAAACAAAATGAATTGTATACAATAAGTGGGCGTTAAAGTAGGCGTGGCCGGTACGAAGCATATGGCGACCTTTCCTGGAGTACATAGATCGTGTGTACCAAATTTCAGAGAATTCCGCTGAAAAATAAAAATTTGTATGCACACAAATATACCAAAAAACAGAAAATGAATTGTATACAAAAAGTGGGCGCAGAAGTAGGCGTGGCCGGTAAGAATCATATGGCGACCTTAGCTGGAGTACAGGGATCGTGTGTACCGAATTTCAGAGAAATCCGTTCAAAAATAAAAATTTGTATAGCGAACAAATATACCAAAAAGCAGAAAACGAATTGCATATAAAAAGTGGGCGTAAAAGTAGGCGTGGTCGATGAAAAGTATATGATGACCCTAGCTGGGGTGCAGGAATCGTGTGTACCGAATTTCAGAGAAATCTGTTAACAAATAAAAATTTGTATAGTGAACAAATATGAATAAAACAGAAAATGAATTTTACATAAAAAGTGGGCGTAAAAGTAGGCGTGGCCGGTAAAAAGTATATGGCGACCTTTCTTGGGGTATAGAGATCGTGTGTACAAAATTTCAGGAAAATTTGTTGAAAAATATAAATTTGTATAGCGGTCAAACAAACAAACAAACAAACAAACAAACAAACAAACAGAAAATGAATTTTATATATATAGATAATAATTAAATTAATGTATAATAATAATAATCTATATATATAAAATTCATTTTCTGTTTGTTTGTTTGTTTGTTTGTTTGTTTGTTTGTTTGACCGCTATACAAATTTATATTTTTCAACAAATTTTCCTGAAATTTTGTACACACGATTCCTGCACCCCAGCTAGGGTCATCATATACTTTTCATCGACCACGCCTACTTTTACGCCCACTTTTTATATGCAATTCGTTTTCTGCTTTTTGGTATATTTGTTCGCTATACAAATTTTTATTTTTGAACGGATTTCTCTGAAATTCGGTACACACGATCCCTGTACTCCAGCTAAGGTCGCCATATGATTCTTACCGGCCACGCCTACTTCTGCGCCCACTTTTTGTATACAATTCATTTTCTGTTTTTTGGTATATTTGTGTGCATACAAATTTTTATTTTTCAGCGGAATTCTCTGAAATTTGGTACACACGATCTATGTACTCCAGGAAAGGTCGCCATATGCTTCGTACCGGCCACGCCTACTTTAACGCCCACTTATTGTATACAATTCATTTTGTTTTTGGTATATTTGTTCGCTATACAAATTTTTATTTTTCAACCGATTTCTCTGAAATTTGGTACACACGATCTCTCTGCTCCGTAGAAGGTCGCCATATTCCTCGCACCGGTTACGCCTACCATTACGCCCACTTTTTGTATACAATTCCTTTTCTGTTTTTTGGCATATCTGTTTGCTATACAAATTTTTGTTCGTTAGCAGATTTCTCTGAAATTCGGTACACACGATCCCTGCACTCCAGCTAAGGTCACCATATGATCCTTACCGGCCACGCCTACTTCTGCGCCCACTTTTTGTATACAATTCATTTTCTGTTTTTTGGTATATTTGTTCGCTATACAAATTTTTATTTTTCAACGCATTTCTCTGAAATTTGGTACACATGATCCCTGTACTCCAGCTAAGGTCACCATATGATCCTTACCGGCCACGCCTACTTCTGCGCCCACTTTTTGTATACAATTCATTTTCTGTTTTTTGGTATATTTGTTCGCTATACAAATTTTTATTTTTCAACGCATTTCTCTGAAATTTGGTACACATGATCTTTGCACCCCAGGCCAGGTCATCGTGTGATTCTTGCGGCCACACCTACTTTTACGCCAACTTTTTGTATACAATTCCTTTTCTGTTTTTTGGCATATCTGTTTGCTATACAAATTTTTGTTCGTTAGCAGATTTCTCTGAAATTCGGTACACACGATCCCTGCACTCCAGCTAAGGTCACCATATACTTTTTTATCGACCACACCTACTTTTACGCCCACTTTTTGTATGCAATTCATTTTCTGCTTTTTGGTATATTTGTTCGCTATACAAATTTTTATTTATCAACGGATTTCTCTGAAATTCGGTACACATGATCCCTGTACTCCAGCTAAGGTCACCATATGATCCTTACCGGCCACGCCTACTTCTGCGCCCACTTTTTGTATACAATTCATTTTCTGTTTTTTGGTATATTTGTTCGCTATACAAATTTTTATTTTTCAACGGAATTCTCTGAAATTTGGTACACACGATCTATGTACTCCAGGAAAGGTCGCCATATACTTTTTACCGGCCACGCCTACTTTAACGCCCACTTTTTGTATACAATTCATATTCTGTTTTTTGGTACATTTGTTCGCTACACAATTTTTTTTTAACGGATTACTCTGAAATTTGTTACACACGATTTCTGTACTCCAGAGAGGTCGCCATATGATTCTTGCAGGCCACGCCTACTTCTACGTCCACTTTTTATACAAAATTAATTTTCTGTTTTTTGTTCACTATAGAAATTTTTATTTTTCAAGGGATATCTAAAATATGGTCACATGATCTCTATACTACAGGGAAAGTCACAATATGCTTCTTAGAGGCCACGCCTACTTTGCGCCCCTTCTATGTATATAAAACTTATTTTTTCCTTTTATTTGTTTCTTTATTTGATTGCTATACAAACATTTATTTTTCAATGGCTTTCTCCGAAGTTTTGTACATATTTCAGGGAAGGTCGCCATATGATTTTTACCGACCACGCATAATTTTACGCCCAATTTTCATATAAAATTTACATTTTGTTGTGTGGTATATTTCTTCCCTACACAAATTTGTACTTTTCAACGGATTTCTCTGAAATTTGGTTTACCCAGGAATAACTACATGGTGAACAAATTCCCCAAACTTAAAAAAAGATACCCAAAAGAAATGAACAAATTCCCCATTTTTTTGAATCGAAATAAAAAATTAACTTACTCCCCAAATTCATTCTTAAATTTTTAAATATTTTTATTTAATGAATTCTGTTAAATATTTATTTTAGTAAACATTTGCATACTGCTCTCAATATATGTCCTACAATAAATGCATTTAAAATGAGTATTCTTTTCAATAGCATCATTTCGTTGCGCGGAATCAATGCGCACGGGGAATACAGCTTAGCTAGAATATCGGAATGATCTGAAAAATATATTTTGACAATTAAAATAAGTTGGCAACAGCTCCGCGGCAGCACAGGTGTGGCTGAAAAACGCGCGGAACCGGCGCGCGGCGCGCCAACGCGACGGATGCGGACGCGACGCGCTCTCGGAACACAGCTCAGCTCAAATATCGCAATGCACTAAAAAATATGTTTTTGGAATTAAAATAAGTTAACGAGAACTAAGCGGCAGCACGGGTAGTAGCTGCGAGGAAGCGGCGCGAGGCGCGCGGACGCGACGGATGTGGACGCGACGCGCTCGCGGAACGCAGCTCAGCTAAAATATCGCAATGCTCTAAAAAATATGTTTTAGGAATTAAAATAAGTTAACGAGAACTAAGCGGCAGCACGGGTAGTAGCTGCGAGGAAGCGGCGCGAGGCGCACGGACGCGAACGCTCGGATGCGGACACGACGCTCTCGCGGAACACGACTCAGCTAAAATATCGCAATGATCTGAAAAATATATTTTGGCGATTAAAATAAGTTGACAACAACTGCGCAGCAGCACGGGTGTGGCTGCCAAACGCGCGGAAGCGAACGCGACTCGCTCGCGGAACACAGCTTAGTGAAATGTCGTATGATAAATTTTATCTACGTATGTGAAATAATTACCTGTTGATCAAAATAGGCCACACATATACTATAAGCAGTTGTTTAAAGAAACCTTGCGACACAATATTAAACGTCGCATTAGTATTTCATTTCTAAAACTTGAATTTGACGTCTCTGCTCAATGATGATCACTTATTGAATGAAGTAATTCAGCATCTTATAAAAAACTTCTAAATTAAAAAATCAAAAAAAAATTTAATTGAAATAAAAAATGAATTTACTGCCCATACAAATTTTTGGGGAGAAAGTTCATTTTATTGGGGAATTTGTTAATTGGGGACTAAGAACTCAGTGCCTGGTAAGCATAGTGAACCATTTTTCAAGTCAAAGGCCTTTTTATCCCGGGCAAGACCGGGTAAAAACAGCTAGTATTAAAAATAAAAAGATAAATAATTTATTAAAATTTAATCTTAATTGCATTAGATCCATTTATATCATAACTATTTTTATACTTAATTTATTGTAGCTCATGAAGTATTTAAGTCTTGTAAATTTTTAAATACCCAGTCCTTCATCCAGCTTTTTTGTCGCCTTTATTTACTGCGTTTTTTTGTCAATCCTTTCTTGGCGTTACTAGGTTCAGCTGTTGATTTCGCTGCTGGTTTATTTGTTGTCTTTGGAAAGAAATCGCATTGAATAGAGGCAGAAAACTTTTTCAACTTGAGTCTTCCATCGACAAGCGGTATAAAAGCATGGTATTCAGCGGTGCCATCGATTGTTACCGCAGCATCGAATCTGCTCTTCAGTGTTTTCAATGTTTCCCGATGATCCTCTTTGCTACTAAAAACTATTTTAGTTTCTTTACAATAACTTTTTGCCCAATGGAATAAAGCAGTCGCATCTAAGATGCGATCTTAATGAGAGCACTGGAGGCTATACTTCGCTGCATTTCTTTTAAGGTTTGCTCCAATACCATCACATGCTCCTTTACCATGAGCAGTAGGACGAAAATGCCACTCAGCTGGCATTCCAAAATCTTTTTCATGGGCCATAAGATTTGCCAAGCTACTTTTGTTTTTAAAATGTTGACGAGCTCCGTCCGAAACGTAGTATACCTTCTTTACTGTAAATTTAGATTTTAGAAATTTTAGTATTCTCTTCTGGTACTCATAAACTGGAACGGTATCATGTTTTAAATCGTCGGATATGATTGCCATACTTTTGTGTTCCAGCTTTTCATCTTTCATGTAGTAAATAACTACTGTGAATATAGTTGCTTGGTCTTT
The DNA here is from genome assembly GCA_963682025.1 of Cordilura impudica. Lineage (NCBI taxonomy): Eukaryota > Metazoa > Arthropoda > Insecta > Diptera > Scathophagidae > Cordilura > Cordilura impudica. The sequence goes on along the minus strand of OY821517.1, from coordinate 321,205,183 downwards.
ATTGAAGTGGAATGCTTGTATGGCATCCTGAAGAACATATTTATAGTTTTCTGCGAAATCATATAAAATAACGAATTCACCAGACTTCAAATGTATCTTCAAATCCTTGAAGAATGACCATTGCACTTTGACTAAAAAGTCATGGTTTCTCAAGTTTAGCAATCCTGTACACAATGTTTTGGCCTCATTTAGGTTAATTTCGTGAAGCCAATTCTAACATCCTCGTGTTCAGATTGAAATGTTGCAAATAACTCTTTCAGGTTACAGATAACCATTCTCTTCTGTTATGTTATGAAGCTATGTTACATACCTTCGGAAAGGTTAATTTGTCTAGTTTCTCAGTATAAGTTTTATTTGTAAGGTTTTACACACAAATAGGAAAAAATTCAAAATAGTGCATTTGTGAAAAATTGAAAAACCGTTGTCTTGAGTTACAAAACATTTATTTTGATAAATATCCCACTCCCATCCCATTAAGCGACCAAAAAGCTCTTAAAGAAAAAATCCTAAGCTTTCTTATGAAAAAAAAAATGCCCTTTTTGAAAAAAAGGCAAAAAATGCTTTAATTTAGCAAAAAAAAAGTCTACAAATTTTTTTTTTTTTTTTAAAGTATTTTTTTCCGAAATACTGAATAAATAGCTATCTAAACTCTTTAGGAGAAAATTTTCTAAGAACAATAGGTAATAAGTTACATGGATGAGAAGAAACACCTGTTTGGCCAAAATGTCAAATTTTGATCCCATCTAACTCAGAGAGATCTGGACCGATCTTATTTGAAAAATTGTGACTAAACTACTATCCAATAGGACTAATATATATATATATGTTCCCGAAACTCTTATAAGGAGCATAGGGCAGTAGGACTAACCTTGGTGCAAATTTCATCCCGATCGGAAGACATCGGTTTCAAAAGTTGGTGCACTTGACATGAAATCCCCCATATATATATATATATATATCACAATTGAAATATATATCAAAAAAATATGGGAATAAAATAATTATTTTAGGCAGAACAACGCTTGCCGGGCCAGCTAGTCCTAAATAAAATTTAACCATGTTTTATGCATTCATGTAAATTAAGAAAAAAAAACATTGGGGCTATTGGTTTTGTTAGGTCACAGGTTAAGAATATTAACTGATTAATCCCCTATTTTTCAGTATTCTCATAATCATAATAAATTTTTCCTTCGTAGTATGTATTGTGCAATTAAAAAGTTTTCTTTAATTTATTTTATATATTTTTTTTTTATTTAAATGCTTTCTGATATACAATATTTTTTGGTTTTTCATTCGATTCAAAAAATACCAATTTTTTCGGCGTTCCTATCTAGACCACTTTTGTGCCAAAAAAACTAGGTCATGAAATTGGATGGCATTTTTTTCAACTTTGAGAAATTGATTAAAGCCATTATTTTTTTTTTTTGTCTCTATACTTGTAAGGACCCAGATATGAAGTATTGTTTTATTACCACGTTGCTAAGCTATTGCGCATTAAGACCGGAAATTGGAAATTTTTTTGATAAAATTTTGAAAACTCCTTTTTCAAGTTTTAAAAAATTTTCTTAAATAAAATTTAAAAAAAAAATGGATCTGGCAGTTTAAGGTTTTGTAAAGCGCATGTTACAGATTAACTGTGCGAATTTTTACGTAAAGCCCCATGCCAGACTTTTTTTGACGAAGAAAAATGGGATTTTTGTAAAATATTCTGTAAACGTACTCTTTCTAAATTAAACTGTAGAGCGAAATTTTCGTAAAATCTGAAAAAAGTCATATTTTCTCCATATAAACACACTTGAAATTTTCAATCGCGTTGAGGCACGACTACATGTTTTTTGATTGTCCCAAAACTTTGTATTTCTCATTTTTTTTTTTTTTTTTGCTACTCACATATTTCTAGGGGGTGAGACCGAGAGTTCGAACACTTTCTTTCCCTCCATATAATGAAAGGCCACCCTAAGTAACATACATATAGCTGCCCATGAGAAAAATATGGATTTTCCAATCGAAATCCGGCAGCACTTAACGATGTCCTTGAACTTAGAATATCATTTGGGAATTTTCTTGTTTTTTTAGCGATTTCTGATTTTGCCAATTTTTGTCTTTTCTAATTTTTTGATTTTGAAGAGTTTTGGCGATTTGAATTTGGCAATTTTTTTTAATTTCTTCGACAACCAACATTGGTAGTTAATGTACTTGTTAAAAGTTTTAAGACTGTTCCTTTCACAGTACTTCATATTTTTTTTTTTTTTGTATAGCAGTTATCATGCCAACTAATCACATCCTGCCCATTTTTTATCTTACTTCTCACATTAATATCTGATGGACTCGTCCAAAGTGTAAAGGCTTTCACTTTTATAGTAGTACAGATATATGGTAGTATAAGATATTACTGTGACTTCTGGTGTTCCTCAAGGCAGCCATCCTGGTCCAATTCTTTTCACCCTTTTCATCAATGATCTTCCAAAAGTGATAAATTTTTGCAACGTTTTAATGTACGCTGATGATGTTAAAATTTTTTTAAGTTACTGTCAACATAATGATCATATTCATCTTCAATCAGATGTCAACAATTTCTTTTCGTGGTGTAACCGTAACCTAATGGAACAAAATTTTAAAAAAATGTAAATGTATGCGTTTTTCTAGAAATAACGTTTTTCCTGCTAACTACTTTTTGGGCGGATATCACCTTGAACTTGTTGATACTTTTCTGGATTTAGAGATTCTACTTGATCCTAAATTAAACTTTGTATCTCACGTCACCATGACAGTTAATAAAGGTAGAGGTACACTCGCCTTTATTAAAAGATGGGCAAAAGAATTTATTGGTCCCTACATAACTAAACAACTTTTTACATCTCTTGTAAGATCTATTTTAGAATATGGTCAATAATATGGGATCACTTTTATACCATTCATATTCAACGAATCGAGTCTGCACAGAAACAATTTCTACTCTTTTGCTTACGTGGCTTACCTTGGAATTCTGCAATTAATCTACCTTCATACGTTGATCGACTTAAATTAATAAAATTACCTACTTTGGAAAGCTAAAAGTAACATTTATGATCAACCTAATTAATGGTGAAATCTGTTCTGACTTTCTTGTCAACAATATAACTTTTAATGTTCCTCAACTAGTATCACGCCAATTCCAACCACTCTTTGTTAAATCTTTTCAGACCAACTATGCTCTAGCTGATCCTTTTAGAAGAATTTGTTGTGATTATAATAATCTTTATCAATTAATTGATTTTTCGTTGCACACTGATGTAATTAAGCATAATATCAGAGGCTTAGATTTACACTAGCATGTAGAAGTTACGGCATTATACCCAACCACACCAAAAACACAACAACAAAGGTAAAAGAGTTATTTAAATGCAACACAATAAAGGGAAAATTAGGTCGGATCGAATATAATTTTCATAAAAAGATTTTAAACCTAGAGATTTCACAAACAAATACAAACATCAAACTTATTAAACAAAAACTTTTTCAATTAAAATCTGGTATTATGAGTATGATATTCGAAGATGATTATAATATGTTTTTCAATAAACAAATATGCAGAATGAAACACATAACGAAAAATATAAAGGAAGGGCAGATCGCAAAATTAAACACACTAAAAGAAAAAAATTTTAAATTACACGGACTGTTATTTAATGAAAATTGGTTTGAGAACACAACGGAAGTAGCTATACCCACAGAATACAAATGGATACTATCCTTGGGGAAAAAATTTGCTCTACCTGTGAACAACCAGAATTTTTCGCCCTTACATATCATTGCTGATGTTGAGCAGTGCATTCAAGCAATGGAGAACAACGAAGATAAAGAAAAGGACGTAGCAAGGACAAAATTGGCGACCAATATCAATAATTATAAACGAAAGCTCATAAATACACCAAAACAAAAATTTATTCTAACAATATTTAAAAAAACAAAAAAATTTAAAAAAAAAACATGATGATATTCTAATACTACAAGTTGATAAAGGCAATAAAACTGTGATGATGTACAAAAAGGAATACAGTGATAAGATGGGAAGACTACTTGATGCCAAAAATACTTACCGGACGCTAAGAACAGATCCTACGCCAAAACTGCAAAGGGAGAACAACAACATGGTAATGGATTTACAAAAAAATAATCACATTGATAATTGGGAAAAACGTAAACTATATTGCTCAGCTGCCACAGCCCCAACAATATATGGGTTGCCTAAAATCCACAAATCGGGCACCCCATTACGACCAATTGTATCATCAGTACAAGTTCCGTGTTATGATCTGTCGAAATACGTGGGCCAAGTGTTAAAAAATATAATTTCGAATGAATATAATGTCAAAAATTCATTACAGGTGAAGAATCAATTGGAGACTATAGAACTCGATGACGACGAAATTATGGTTTCGTTTGATGTCATTTCTTTATTCACAAACATACCGGTTCACTCAGCAATTCGCAACATTATGAAGAAATGGGAAAAAATAAGGGAATTTACAAAGATTCCCAGTTCAAAATTTCTCAAAATTCTCAATTTTTGCCTTATTGAAAATAATTATTTCATATATGATGATAAACTTTTTCATCAGATATTTGGAATGCCAATGGGCAATCCGTTATCTCCCACAATAGCAGACATAGTACCTGACGGTCTACTTAACGATACACTAGCAGAGTTAAGAGAGGAAAATATACATATCAAATACATAACCAAATATGTAGATGACATTTTGGCGGTTATTAAAATAAACGATAAGGATAAAATACTTGCTACCTTAAATAATCACCATCCAAAGATTCAATTCACAATTGAAGTTGAGGAAAAATGCGAAATTGCTTTCTTAGATATGAAGTTACGGAAAAATAAGAAGAAAATAACGTTTGACTGGTTTACTAAGGAAACGTCCTCGGGTAGAATCATCAACTACAACGCAACACAACCGAAGAGCCAGATAATAAACACTGCGAAAAATCTTATCTCTAGAGTTCTAAACATTAGTGACGACAAATATCATACAAAAAACATACCAAAACTAGAAAAAATACTAAAAGCCAACAGTTTTCCAAACAAACTTATAAACACATTAATAGACACCACTTTAAAAAATCCGAAAAATCATATTTATACTCAACAAAAAACGACCGTTGATGAGGATAAAAAATTTTACAGCGTTAAATACATTCCGGGCTTAACTGACAAAAATAATATAAAAACATCGATTCAAATGGAGAAAACGAGATTTCCGTATCAGCCTAACACAACATTAAACACAATTTTTTCTAAAACAAAAGCGCCGATTGCAAAACAACAACAGAGCAACGTTGTTTACAAAATTAATTGCAATGGTAACGACCATCAAAAATGTAACCAAATATATATAGGGACAACAAAAAGAACATTAGAAAAGAGAATATGCGAACATCAAGCAGACATAACAAAGGGCAAAGAAAGTACAGCTTTAGCACAACATATACTAAAGACAGGCCATACAGCTGATTTTAAACAAGTGAAAATTTTGGACAAAGAGACAAGAGAGAGGAAGAGATTTACATTGGAAAGTTTACATATACAACAGAACATAAAGAATACGATGAACTTGAAAAAGGATACAAACAATATTAATGCGAGTTACATGATTGCCATCAGTTGATACCCTGTGATATTACTTTTAAGTTGTGTTTTAAATGTTGTGCGTAATTAAATGTTATTTTAAATTGAATGTTTTTTGTTTATATGTAACAAATATTTTTATTTTAATGTAAAGACAAATCCATATTACTGTGAGTTATAATTGCTGTTGGTGAATTATGTATTTTTGTAATAATTTAAGTTTTATTTTTCAAATAGACGACCTTTGATAAAGTCAACATAAAATTGACGAAACGTCAGGAAAAATGGAATAAGCGGTTATTTTATTTACATTGGAAACGTTAGGCCTAATTAGCTTAAATAAAATAAAAATAAATTATTTTCTTAAATTCCTAACTATTTGTTTTTATTTTTAAAACATTTAATTGTTTCAATATATGCACATATGTAATTATATCATTTGTACAGGTCTGTAAGGATTTATTCCATTGGCCTAATAAATAAATATATTTACTTTGTATGGGCTGTATCACGCCCACTGCTCCGATCATGCCCATTTTTTGTTCGAGTAATCACATGAATAATTTATGGCTCTCATTAATACAGTACTGCAGATATATGACATTTTATATTTACCCACCACCATTCCGATTCTGCCATCTTTGTCCTACTAATCACATTAATTTCTGATGAACTCGAACAAAGTTTCAAGACTGTCCCTTTTATAGTACTCCATTCATATGATATTATATATTTACTTTTTATGGGCGGTGCCATGCCCAAGTATCCGATCCCGCCCATTTTAAACATGGCTAATAACATTAATAATAGGTGAGCTCACACAAATTTGCGAAGCTCTTTCTTTCACAATTCTCAATATATGTATATGTATATTATAATTTCAATTGATATGGGAGGTGTCACGTTAACTAAAAATATAAAAAATATTTATATCCTACTAGCTGCTTCTACCCGGTCTTGCCTTTGACTTGAAAAATGGTACACTATGCTGAGTACTTAGTTCCCAATTAACAAATTCCCCAATAAAATGAACTTTCTCCCCAAAAAATTTTATGGGCAGTAAATTAATTTTTTATTTCAATTAAAAATTTTTTGATTTTTTAATTTAGAAGATTTTTATAAGCAAAAATGCTTCAAAATTAAGATCCGAAACCGGTTTAAGTTTTTTTTTTTTTTTAATTTTATTTATTTTGTAAACATCAAATATAACGGAATGGTTCGCAAATTAAAGGAATCAGAACTTTTAAAAATTGAATTACTTCATTCAATAAGTGATCATCATTGAGCAGAGACGTCAAATTCAAGTTTCAGAACTGAAAGGCTAATGCGACGTTTAACATTGTCTCGCAAGGTTTCTTTAAGCAACTGCTTATAGTATATGTGTGGCCTATTTTGATCAATAGGTAATTGTTTCACATACGTAGATAAAATTTATCATACGAGATTTCACTAAGCTGTGTTCCGCGAGCGAGTCGCGTCCGCTTCCGCGCATTTGGCAACTTATTTTAGTCGCCAAAATATATTTTTTAGACCATTGCGAATTTTAGCTGAGCTGTGTTCCGCGAGCGCGTCGCGTCCGCATCCGCGTCCGCGCTCCGTGCGCCTCGCGCCGCTTCCTCGCAGCTACTACTCGTGCTGCCGCTTAGTTCTCGTTAACTTATTTTAATTCCTAAAACATATTTTTTAGAGCATTGCGATATTTAAGCTGAGCTGTGTTCCGAGAGCGCGTCGCGTCCGCATCCGTCGCGTCCGCGTTCACGCACCGTGCGTCGCTTCCGCGCGTTTGGCAGCCACACCTGTGCTGCCGCGCAGCTGTTGCCAACTTATATTAATTGTCAAAATATATTTTTCAGATCATTCCGATATTCTAGCTAAGCTGTATTCTCCGTGCGCGTAGCTTCCGCGCAACGAAATGATGCTATTGAAAAGAATACTCATTTTAGGACATATATTGAGAGCAGTATGCAAATGTTCACTAAAATAAATATTTAACAAAATTCATTAAATAAAAATATGTAAAAATTTAAGAATGAATTTGGGGAGTAAGTTCGTTTTTTATTTCGATGAAAAAAAAAATGGGGAATTTGTTCATTTCTTTTGTGAACCTTTTTTTTAAGTTTGGGGAATTTGTTCACCGTGTAGCTATTTCCGTGTAAACCAAATTTCAGAGAAATCCGTTGAAAAGTACAAATTTGTATAGGGAAGAAATATACCACACAACAAAATATGAATTTTATATGAAAATTGGGCGTAAAAATAGGCGTGGTCGGTAAAAATCATATGGCGACCTTCCCTGGAATATGTACTAAATTTCGGAGAAAGCCATTGAAAAATAAAAGTTTGTATAGCAATCAAATAAAGAAACAAATAAAAGGAAATAAATAAGTTTTATATGCATAGAAGTTGGCGCAAAGTAGGCATGGCCTGTAAGAAGCATATGGTGACCTTCCCTGTAGTATAGAGATCGTGTGACCAAATTTTAGACTTCCCTTGAAAAATAAAAATTTCTATAGTGAACAAATATACCAAAAAACAGAAAATTAATTTTGTATAAAAAGTGGGCGTAGAAGTAGGCAAGAATCATATTGCGACCTCTCTGGAGTACAGAGATCGTGTGTAGCAAATTTCAGAGAAATCCGTTTAAAAAAAATTGTGTAGCGAACAAATGTACCAAAAAAACAGAATGTGAATTGTATACAAAAAGTGGGCGTCATGGTAGGCGTGACCGGTACGAAGAATATGTCGACCTTCCCTGGAGCAGAGAGATCGTGTGTACCAAATTTCAGAGAAATCGGTTGAAAAATAAAAATTTGTATAGCGAACAAATATACCAAAAAACAGAAAACGAATTGTATACCAAAAGTGGGCGTTAAAGTAGGCGTGGTCAATAAAAAGTACATGGCGACCTTAGCTGGAGTACAGGGATAGTGTGTACCGAATTTAAGAGAAATCTGTTAACAAATAAAAATTTGTATTGTGAACAAATATGAATAAAACAGAAAATGAATTTTACATAAAAAGTGGGCGTAGAAGTAGGCGTGGCCGGTAAAAAGTATATGGCGACCTTTCCTGGGGTATAGAGATCGTGTGTACAAAATTTCAGGAAAATCCGTTGAAAAATAAAAATTTTTATAGCGGTCAAACAAACAAACAAACAAACAAATAAACAAACAAACAGAAAATGAATTTTATATATATAGATTTTCATCCTTACGAAACACTCTAAATGTGGGAACCGACCTTTTGTATATCATGTGAGTATTAATTGAGATTACCTTCCACAAACAAACAAACACACACATTAGTTGGACCTAAGAGATGGTTTAGGGTATTGTATAGTAGGTCTAGGCCGACTATAATTTTCTTACTTGTTTTCTATTAATTAGTTTTTCATTACATCTTATAATCTAACAAAAAATGCGGCTGTCAAATAAAAACAAATTACCAACATGTTGGCTATTTAATTTTAGATGTTAAATGTTGCTACGGGTTGCAAATGACAAGACATTACAATCCGTTTTCATACAACTGACAATAATTGACAACAATGGACATTGAAAATGACAAACTAAAACAAGTAAGAAAATTATAGTCGGTCTAGACCGACTATATGATACCCTATACCATGGTTTAGAGACCCTATCTTTCGGTCCAACTACTTCGATATAGAAAATAAGCATAAACCAAATTTGAGTGGGATTTTTATTAATTTTTTTGGCTGCAGATATGAAAAAGTTCATATCGGATGCTATATCTGTAAAGGGACTAGGTCCAAAAATGGACCGATCCTGATCATGTTTGGTAAAGTCTCTTGTATTTTGCAAAAATATGTACAAACAAAATTTGAGAAGAATCAGTGCAATATTTTTGTTTTTTAATAGATTTAAGTGAAGATCGGGAAGCAGCTCTATATGGGGTCAAAGGGATCATTTTTGGACTACTCATTAGTGGATGTAATGAACGCATACAAACCCAATTTGAGTAAGATCTATATGACAATTTGGATCTTATGGCAATTTATGTCGATTTCATATAGGTAATTTGTATGGGGGCTAGGTCTGAACATGGACCGATTCTCACCAGTTTCAATAGCGTTCATCCCATGGCCGATAAAAGCTTATATACCAAATTTCATCAAAATACATTCATATTTGCGACCTGCAGTTTGATTACAAGCTTTACATGGACACACAGACGGACGGACGGACGGACGGACGGACGGACATTGTTAAATCAACTCAGAAAGTGATTCTGATTCGATCGGTATAATTAAAGATGGGTCTAGGTCAAATATTTTTGGTTGTTACAAACAGCAGCACAAAGTCATTATACCCAAACCCCAAACATAGTGGTATAGGGTATAAACAATGTGTAAGTAAAAAAAATTTTTTTTTTGTGTCATACATCTTCTTCTAATGAAGATTTACATTAGTTTTGTTTCACTCAAAATAATTATTGTTTTTAGCGTTAATTCATAATATCACTCAAGAATAATAAAAACAAGTAAGAAAATTATAGTCGGTCTAGACCGACTATACGATACCCTATACCATGCGTTTAGAAACCCTATCTCTTAGGCCCAACTAACTGGACATTGAAAATAAGCAAAAACCAAATTTGAGTGGGATTTTGATTAATTTTTTTGGCCGCAAATATGAAAAAGTTCATATCGGATGCTATATCTATAAAGGGACTAGGTCCAAAAATGGACCGATCCTGATCATGTTTGGTAAAGTCTCTTGTATTTTGCAAAAATATGTACAAACAAAATTTGAGAAGAATCAGTGCAATATTTTTGTTTTTTAATAGATTTAAGTGAAGATCGGGAAGCAGCTCTATACGGGGTCAAAGGGATCATTTTTGGACTACTCATTAGCGGATGTAATGAACGCATACAAACCCAATTTGAGTAAGATCTATATGACAATTTGGATCTTATGGCAATTTATGTCGATTTCATATGGGTAATTTGTATGGGGGCTAGGTCTGAACATGGACCGATTCTCACCAATTTCAATAGCGTTCATCCCATGGCCGACAGAAGCTTACATACCAAATTTCATCAAAATATATTCATATTTGCGACCTGCAGTTTGATTACAAGCTTTACATGGACACACAGACGGACGGACGGACGGACGGACGGACGGACGGACATTGTTAAATCAACTCAGAAAGTGATTCTGATTCGATCGGTATAATTAAAGATGGGTCTAGGTCAAATATTTTTGGTTGTTACAAACAGCAGCACAAAGTCATTATACCCAAACCACATAGTGGTATAGGGTATAAAAATTAAAGATTACGTCACGTGCATGTTTTCCCAATCAAGGGTTACCAATTTTGTTTCATGTGTGAAAATTACTATTTCTCGCGAAAAATTTATGTTTTATGTAATGCTTGTCATCACATTTGCACAGTAGACAAATGGAAGCACAGCAACAGTAAATTTTATTAATGGAAACGATGAGGTCACGTGATGCAATATTTTTAAAATTAAAATTAGAAGCAAAGTCCCGGTTCACACTATGCAATTTTTGTTGCTCAACTTCTTTGCAATCCTCTTTTAAAGTTGCCTTAATCTTCACATAGAGAAATATAGTTCAAAATATTTTCATTGTCTTTTGCCTCCAAATTCTTATATTTTTGACAGTTCATTATATTTAGTATGTGTAAAAAGATTTATTATTGGTTCAAAGTGAAAAATCTATTTGTCTGAAAAAATGGAAGTCAAAGAAAAAATTAAATAATAAAAAAAATAATAAAATAAATGAAATAGTAATAATATTATTTCACACTGAAGCAAACAATGAAAAGAAATGTCAAATAATGACCTGCAGCTAACTTCGTATTTAAAATTGCGGATGGAACAACAAAACGAGTTTTCAAGTACAAGCAACTCCGTACATAATACAACTATTCTTTTCACTCTCTCCTACAAACTCAAAAGTTGCGCGACCAAAAATTGTACCGTGTCAACCGGGACAAAAGACACTGAAGCAAATAAAGAAGTGAACAAACTTTTTTTTAGTTGTAGAATGTACTTTAGAATAAGGATAGTAAATGCCAAAATTGCTCAAAACACCAATAGACGAAAGAGCAAATTTAATAAGATAACAACTTACCAGAAAAACATTTAGTAACTTAAATCAAAAGTACAGAATATTGGCTTTAAACATTTGTTCAAATATTGACAAATCTATAAGTATAAAATTTTTTGCTAAACATACACGTTAGGGTGGCCCTTAATATATATTTTTTAAGCCTAGTCCCGCGAAGCCGAGTGGCTTATCTCCAGATTCTAATTTTTGGGTCCAAGGATAAGCCGGATTTGGCTAGTTTTTATACCCTATACCACTATGTGGTTTGGGTATAATGACTTTGTGCTGCTGTTTGTATTTGACTTACACCCATCTTTAATTATACCGATCGAGTCAAAATCACTATCTGATTCGATTTAACGATGTCCGTCCGTCCGTCCGTCCGTCCGTCCGTCCGTCTGTGTGTCCATGTAAAGCTTGTAATCAAACTGCAGGTCGCAAATATGAATATATTTTGACGAAATTTGGTATATGACCTTTTATCGGCCATGGGATAAATGCTATTGAAATTGGTGAGAATCGGTCCATGTTCAGACCTAGCCCCCATACAAATGACCCCTATGAAATCAACATATATTGCCATAAGATCCAAATTATCATACAAATCTTAGTCAAATTGGGTTTGTATGTGTTTATTACATCCATTAATTAGTAGTCCAAAAACGATCCCTATTGGACAACTCTTAGTCATAGGCCCCATATAGAGCTGCTTCCCGATCTTCACTTAAATCTATCAAAAAACAAAAATATTGCACTGATTCTTCTCAAATTTTGTCTGTATATATTTTTGCAAATTTCAAGAGACTTTACCAAACACGGTCAGGATCGTTCCATTTTTGGGCCTAGTCCCCATATAGATATAGCATCCGATATGAACTTTTTCATATCTGCAGCCGAAAAAATTAATAAAAATCCCACTCAAATTTGGTTTATGCTTATTTTCTATATCCAGTTAGTTGGGCCTGAGATATAGGGTCTCTAAACGCATGGTATAGGGTATCGTATAGTCGGTCTAGACCGACCATAATTTTCTTACTTGTTTTTTGCTGCGACAGACCAAAGCTTCTGGTGGGAATCGAACCCACGACCCCCGCACGATAGGCTAGCGCGATACCTGCTTACCTACCGCGGCGCTTAATAAAATATAACAATTAAATGTGTAGAACTTCCGTTCCTAAAATTTGAGATAAATCCGAGAACGTTAACCCAGCTTTGGATTTAAGATAATTTTAAATAAAAATTACCGAAAACGAGTTTTTCTATTAAACACGATGAAACCACTATTTAGATTTTATGAAAAATAATTCGGTTTAATTTTTATTTATTTAACCCTTCAGTGCTCCTGGGATCAAAATAATCCATTGTGATATATCTTTGGTGCAATTATCTGCTTATTGTTCCCGAATATAAATTAAACAACTTCTAACCAATTCGGTTATAGTAAAACATGCATTTAACAAGACATTAAAGAGCTAGATAAATTTTTTAAAATTTTGTTTAAGAAAATTTTTCAAAACTTGAAAAAGGAGTTTTCAAAATTTTATCAACAGAATTTTCCATTTTCAGTCTCAATGCGCAATAGGTTAGCAAGGTGGTAATAAAACAATACTTCATATCTGAGTACTTACAGGTATAGAGACTAAAACAAAATATTGGCTTTAATTAATTTCTTAAATTTGAAAAAAATTTCATCAAATTTCATGACCAAGTTTTTTTTGGCACAAAAGTGGTCTGGGGCATTTACTATTTCTTGGCGAGTTTTTATTCGATGTTGAAGTTTTATAGCAAATTTAATGCTTATCCCGAATTATATAACAGTTTATTAAAAAAATTAAACTGTAGAACGAAATTTTCGTAAAATTTGAAAAAAACAAAACGTCCTATTTTCCCCATATAAAACACACTTCAAATTTTCAATCGCGTTGAGCCACCTCTCAAAGCTTTTTGATTGCCCCAAAACTTTGTATTTCTCAGTTTTTTGCTATTCGCATATTTCTAGGGGTTCGACCGAAAGTTTTTTATGGAAAAACAAATATTCGTCATATAATAAAATTACGCATACATACACTATCGTCCAAAAGAATTTTTGCTGTGTCAGCTAGTAAATAAATAAATAAAAATCGTGATTTGCCAAAAAAAAAAAAATATATTCAAATATTTAAACACATAAAATCAATCTAAAGGTTTCCTCTGCCCCTTCCAAACTTAATGAAATATTTCACAAATGATGCATATTTACTGCTTTCAATTAATAATCTGATAATACCAAAATTCAGTCTCTGGTCACCAAATTGTGTGAAATATTAATCCTGCAATTAGGTTTAAATATTCACATATTTATGAAGTGCAATATTATCTGGCATGTGTGCCAAATAAGTTGACTTTATGACGATATTACTAATGATTCATATATTACGGAATGTCTCTTGATTCTCCCACCATCGGCCTGAATTTTTAACCTTTAATAAGCCAAATTTCTGATAACAGGTGTGATTTTTTAGAAAACAAAAAAAAATTACTCTGCAACACAACCCAAATATATGGCCAACTACTCGTCTCATCATAACTATAATTTGCTACCAATTTGTTGGTATTTATACCGACATTATTTTAACGAATAGTCTTTTAAGAGGTATGGTTTAAAATTAGAAATAATACCCTAAAATATGACCACAACGTGTGTGTTCATATAATGAGAGGTCAAATGGGTCAACAATTTTCATTTATCTTACAAAATAAATAAATATATTTCTCATGCAAAAGCGATAATGTGTTAAAACATAAATAATAGATAAATGCAATACAATACAATACAAGTTAGGAAGTGAAGAGTGGAGTGGAGTCTGGTGTGGTGTGAAGAGATGGCATGGGATGTGTTAGATATATAAATACAATGTTGCCTGCTTAGGACAATGTTTTCTGCTTAGGACAGTATCGTTTCGTGTCATATAATAAAGTAGCAACAACAAATGCAACTACTTTAAAATCTCTATAAAACATAATTTAGAGATGATTATAATATATAAAATCTGTAATTTGTTTAAGAAACGAAAAAAATTACAGTGCAAGACATAAAGAAATAATAATATATCAAAATGTATTCTCCTTCAATTGTAGAGACTTTGGTGTAGACCAATTGTATTGCACCTTACACTCAACTCGATTCCGAAATGCATGCATGCTTCACTTTGATGCCGCCAAATTTTCACTTTCGATGTAGACTGAAGGCAATCTCTTGTAAATGTTGTCAGTTACTAGGTAAATACCAACTAAAGTTTGGCACGAAAGAAATGATATATATGTTTTAAATAAGTCTAAACGCAAAAAAAAAATTTATAGTCAGTCTTGGCCGACTATACGATACCCTATAACATGCGTTTAGGGACCCCATCTCTTAGATACCACTAATTAGATATAGAAAGTAAACATAAAGCATTGCATCGTTATTAACTTTTTTACCTTCGGATATGTTCATATCGGATGCAATATTCATATGGGGACCAGGTTGAAAAGTGGACTGATCCTGACCATATTTGGTAAGGTCACTTATTTTTGCAAAAGCGCATACATACCAAATTTGAGAAAAATCTCTGCAATATTTTTCTTTTTTGATAGATTTAAATGGAGATCGGGAATGAGCTATGACTAAGAATTGTCCTATAACCATGTTGGCCAATATCTTTATGATAATTTCGATATTATGCTAATTTAAGTCGATCTCATAGGAGCCATTTGAATGTGGACTAGGTCTGAACATTTACCAATTTTCACCAATTTCAATAGCGTCCATCCGATGGCCGATAGAAGCTTGCCTAAAAATGGACCTGATCGAAGCTGTGGGCTTGGTACCGCCCATACAAAGTAAATGTAAGCTATTATAGAACTATAAAAAGGAAAGCAAAAAATCAAAAATCGCCGCAACCAAAAATCGCAAAGAAACAACAACAAAGTCAAAAATCGCCAAAACCGATAACAGCGAATAAAATAGTAGTAAAAAACAAAAATCGCCAAAAAAATAAAAAAATGCCAAAACCCAAAATCGCGAATAACAAAAATCGCGAAAATCAAAAATCGCCTTAATCAAAAATTGCCAAAACCGAAAATTGTGAAAAACAAAAATCAAGAAAATCAAAAATCGCTAATATCCAAAATCGCGAAAAACTAAATTCAAAAATCGCAAAAAATAAAAATAGGCCAAATCAAAAATGCCCAAAACCATAAATCGCTAATAACAAAAATCGCCAAAATAAAAATCGCTTAATCAAAAATTTTTAAACCGAAAATCGAGAATAACAAACAAAAACAAAAATCGCTTAAATCAAAAATTGCCAAAATCAAAAATCGCCAACATTAAATATTGCAAAAAACAAAAATCACAAAAATTAAAAATCGCCAATATCAATAGTCGCAAAAGAACAAAGAACAAAGTCACAACTCTCCAGAAAAAAAATAGCAAAAAAAAAATAAGAATATAGCGAATAACAAAAATCGCGAAAATCAGAAATCGCAAACTGCTAAATGTAAAATTTAAAAAAAATAAAAATCGACAAAATGAAAAATCACCAAAAGCGAAAATCGGGAATGACAAAAATCGGCAAAATCAAAAATCGCAAAAAAAATCGCCTGTGTAAAATAAAAGAAATGCTGTTAAGAGGTCCATATACAAAAAAGTCAATTTCTAAACATTTCATCTAGAAAATGGAAATACAAAACTTTATCTCTTATGCTTATAATGTTTATGTTGCCTGCTGATATTTCACAGAAAAAAAACAGAGCTTCCAATAAACTCATATGTAAAGGCAACAAGTTAAATAATCGCTTAAAATACTGATAACGTAAGGCAATAAATATGACAAGGAAAACAAATATTTGGTGGTGAACAAGCACTTGATGATACTACTGGCATTTCAAACCGAACATCACATCTATAAAATGCGTCAAATATCAAATGGCTCTAAAAATACCAACTTTTCTTTAATTAGTATCTCTAAATCAATGTTTTTCGACTACCAGAACGAAACAAAAGGCTTCAAAAATGCTGATGGGCCTTGGATCTGTGTCTACGAACCCAAAATAACTGAACAATATAGAAAATGGGAGCCAGAATGCTACCAATGTTATGTTAATTGTTTTTTTAAATTATCGTAGGATGGTGCATTTTGAATTCCCCCGGGAAAAGCTGCTAACAAGAAATATTATTTGAGTTGCAGCTGTTCGGAAAAACAGACCAGAAATGCGGAAAAATGTATCTTTGTTATTGCACGATAAAAATGCGATATCTCACTCTATATTTGTTCTTCGAGACCATTTCGCAGAAAATTGTAAACATATCATTGCACAACCAACGTATTTGCCTAATAAAGGGTGGTCCCGATTATTCAATAATTTCTAAAGATCACTCCGGAGACACCATTTTGAAACAATTAAGGAAATGGCCTTAGCAACTGTTTCGAACTGTATTGTATCGAAAAAGTAATGTCTATTGAAGAGAAATTTCCTTGAAGACGATGAAAGTGATTTGCCAGAATAAAGAACAATTTTTCATTCAGTTCAAGGTCACCAATTTAGTTTTTTTTTTTTATAAAAATAAAAAAAAAATTTCAATTTAAGAATTTTTGTGGAAAAGAACCAAAATTCTGACTATAAAAATTTTAATAGTACCTATACTAAAAACAAGGATTTAATAAACCCCAAAAAAATTTTAAAAAATAATAACAAACAAATGAATAAAATATGTTGACTGTATAGGCTGACACAAATTTTTAAAAATAATATTTTACAAAATTTCTAACGATTATAAAAAGCAACAGAGTTTTTTGCTAAGTTTCTAAGTAATTTTGTTAAATATTTTGTGCTCCGTATAATTTTTTTCGTAATTTTCTAAACTCAATTCCAAATCTTTGGAAAACTCAACTATTTTTTTTTTTAAATAAAAACTCTAAAAATTAAAAAAAAAATATTTAATTGTTAAAAGTATTTAATTATATAAAAGTACTAACTGTTTTTACCCGGTCTTGCCCGGGATCCAAAGGGCTTTGACTTGAAAAATGGTTCACTATGCTTACCAGGCGCTGAGTACTTAGTCCCCGATGAACCATTCCTCAAAAAAATTAACTTACTGCCAAAAAATTTTTATGGGATTGGGGAATTTGTTCATGGTGAAAAAATTCCCTATGTTCACGTTTTTTGGGGGAACAAATTCATGTTTTATTTCAATTTAAAATTTTGTGTTTTTTTAATTTAGAACTTTTTTTTATAAGACGCTACAGCATAAATACTTCAAAAATAAGCTGCGAAACCGCCTTAAGTTTTTTTTTTGAATTTTATTTATTTTGTAAACACCAAATATAACGGAATCGTTTGCAAATTAAAGGAATCACAACTTTTAAAAATTGAATTACTTTAGTCAATAATTGATCATCATTGAGCAGAGACGACAAAGAAAAACAGAAAATGAATGCGACGTTTAAAATTGTGCCGCAATGTTGCTTTAAGCAACTGCTTATAGTATATGTATAGTAATTATTGCACATACGTAGATAACATTTATCATAAGATTTTTCACTGAGCTGTGTCCCGCGAGCGAGTCGCGTCCGCGTCCGCGCGTTTGGCAGCTACACCAGTGCTGCGGCGCAGTTGTCGTCAATTTATTTGAATCCCAAAATATATTTTTCAGAACATTCCTATATTTTAGCTGAGCTGTGTTCCATGGGCGCATCGCGTCTGCGTCCGCGCGCCCCTTCCGCGCGTTTGGCAGCTACACCCGTGCTGGCGCGCAGTTGTCAACTTATTTTAATCGCCAAAATATATTTTTCAAATTATTGCAATATTTTAGCTGAGCTGTGTTCGCGAGCGCGTCAGCGTCCGCGCGTTTGGCAGCCACACCAGTGCTGCCGTGCAGTTGTTGTCAACCTATTTTAATTGCCATATATTATCTTTCAGATCATCTCATATTTGAGCGAAGCTGTGTTCCGGGAGCGCATCGCGTCGCGTCCGCGCGCCGCGCGCCGCTTTCGCGTATCGAAATTATGCTATTGAAAAGAATACAGATTTTAAATACGTTTATTGAGAGCAGTATGTAGATTTTGTTCATTTATTTTGGGGACCTTTATTTAAAAATTTGGGGAATTAGTTCATTTTTTGGGGAATTTGCGCATTGGGGGCTAAGTGCTGAGCGCATGCTTACCACTACAAATTAGCATGGATTATTTTGAGTGTATTATGTCTAAAAGTTACGAATTTTAGGTATTCTAGAGCTTGGGGATATACAGCAATTCTGGTTTTTCCTTCTGGTGCATATACGAAAAGCTTGTGCTGGCTCCCAACTCTGGAGCACGCGACAAATAATTGTCTGTGAGAAAAACAGGGAGATTCTAAGTTGATATCTGCTACCGTAAGAGATGGTTATGTATATTATGTTAGGAACAACTTTTTGTACCATCCCTCGCAATGAAAATCCAACTTACAAAAGTCTTCTGGTAGGGATATTACAGTCGTTTCAAGAGTTTCACATTCTCTGGAGTTAGCTTGTCTTATCCGTTGGGCCTGAAGACATTGTTGAGTCGTTTCTGGAGTTTCAGATTGCCTCGACTAAGCTTGGCTTAGCTGCTGGATTTCTAGACGCACTGGAGTAGATTCAGGCATTTCCGCTTCTCTTAAAAAGCTTGTCTTTATCTTTGGACCTCAAGACGTTATTGGGTTTGCTTAGGTGTTTCAGCATTTCTCGACTCAGATTGTCTAACTCATTGAGACTCGATACGAATTTGGGTCTGATCAGGTTCTCTAGAGTTCTGTTTTGTTTAAGCCTTTTTTCATTTGAGGTAGTACGGCCTATATGCTATGATTTCATGTGCAAGGCACAATTGCAAATAGTTATTTTTCCACTTTTACAACTCATTTATATAGTGAAAAAGATGAAATGGAAATATTTGTAATAGGTTGCTTTCCAATGTAGCCAAAAGGCAAGATGGAAATAAATGTAATATTTTGTTTTACATTGTATTTAAAAAGGCGAGATACAAATATTTATAATCGGAATAATCCTGCAGCGGTAGTCCACCTATGAAATAAATCTGCACTAATTTTGGGGTGTTGCAACTCAAATAGTAAAAAAGATAAGACGGAAAAATTTGTAATAGGTTGATCTAAAATCTTCATTTCATAATGGTGTAAACTCAAGAGTAGTAAGTAAAGAGATTTATGTACAAAATTTTTGGGAAGTCCATTGAAAAATTAAAATATGAACAAACACTAAAAGCGTATATAGAAAATTAAAAAAGTGGGCGTGGCCGATAAAAGTATATGTCGACCTTACCTGGGATTTGAGAATAATGTGCAGTAAATTCGAGCGAAACCCATAAAAAATTAAAAAAGTGGGCGCAAAAGTAGGCGTGGCCGATAAAAGCATATGGTGACTTTTCCTGTGGTACAGAGATCGTGTGTACCAAATTTCAGAGTAAATCGTTAACAAATAAAAATTTGTATAGCGAACAAATATACCAAAAAGCAGAAAATTAATTGTATATAAAAAGTGGGCGTAAAAGTAGGCGTGGTCGATAAGAATCATATGGTGACCTTAGCTGGAGCACAGGGATCGTGTGTACCGAATCCCAAATAAATCCGTTAACAAATAAAAATTTGTATAGCGAACAAATATACCAAAAAGTATAAAATGAATTGTATATATAAAGTGGGCGTAAAAGTAGGCGTGGCCGGTAAGAAGTGTATGGTGACCTTAGCTGGAGTACAGGGATCGTGTGTACCAAATTTCACAGAAATCCGTTAACAAATAAAAATTTGTATAGTGAACAAATATGAATAAAACAGAAAAGGAATTTTACATAAAAAGTGGCAGTAAAAGTAGCCGTGGTCGGTAAAAAGTATATGGCGACCTTTCCTGGGCTATTGAGATCGCGTGTACAAAATTTCAGGGAAATCCGTTAAAAAATAAAAATTTGTATAGCGGTCAAACAAACAAACAAACAAACAAATAAACAAACAAACAAACAAACAAACAAACAGAAAATGAATTTTATATATATAGATCAGGTATCAAAATAAGTTTACACCATTTTTATACCCTATACCACTAGGTTTGGGTATAATGACTTTGTGCTGCTGTTTGTAACAACCAAAAATATTTGATCTAGACCCATCTTTAATTATACCGATCGAATCAGAATCACTTTCTGAGTTGATTTAACAATGTCCGTCCGTCCGTCCGTCCGTCTGTGTGTCCATGTAAAGCTTGTAATCAAACTGCAGGTCGCAAATATGAATATATTTTAACGAAATTTGGTATATAAGCTTTTATCGGCCATGGGATGAACGCCACTGAAATTGGTGAGAATCGGTCCATGTTCAGACCTAGCCCCCATACAAATTACCCATATGAAATCGACATAAATTGCCATAAGATCCAAATTGTCATATAGATCTTACTCAAATTGGGTTTGTATGCGTTCATTACATCCACTAATGAGTAGTCCAAAAATGATCCCTTTGACCCCATATAGAGCTGCTTCCCGATCTTCACTTAAATCTATTAAAAAACAAAAATATTGCACTGATTCTTCTCAAATTTTGTTTGTATATATTTTTGCAAAATACAAGAGACTTTAACAAACATGATCAGGATCGGTCCATTTTTGGACCTAGTCCCTTTATAGATATAGCATCCGATATGAACTTTTTCATATCTGCAGTCAAAAAAATTAATAAAAATCCCACTCAAATTTGGTTTTTGCTTATTTACAATGTCCAGTTAGTTGGGCCTAAGACATAGGGTTTCTAAACGCATGGTATAGGGTATCGTATAGTCGGTCTAGACCGACTATAATTTTCTTACTTGTTTTTTATAAAAAAGTGAACTTTTAATGTGCAAGAACGCAAATTTGTGTTTTATTCAATGTAAGATCCATTAGTTGTCATTATTTACGTTTGACAGTTATAAAATCCGTAACAGAATTTTGAATTGTGTAATTGTAATGTAATTGTAATACACAGTTTTTTATTTCTGACAAATAGTCGACATTTAAATCCAAAGCTTCATAACTTGGCGTAGTATCTACAACATGCAAATTTATATTGCTTAATTCTGTATTAGATTTTTCTATAATAATCGAACATAATTCATGCCTTTCATTATACCCTATACAACTATGTGGTATGGGTATAATGACTTTGTGCTGCTGTTTGTAACAACCAAAAATATTTGACCTACATATACATCTTTAATTATACCGATCGAATCAGAATCACTATCTGATTCGATTTAACGATGTCGTGTCCGTCCGCCCGTCTGTGTGTCCATATAAAGCTTGTAATCAAACTGCAGGTCGCAAATATGAATATATTTTGACGAAATTTGGTATTTAATCTTTTATCGGCCATAGGATGAAAGCTATTGAAATTGGTGCGAATTATTACATGTTCAGACCTAGCCACCATGAACTTTATTAAATCAACATATATTGCCATAAGATCCAAATTATCATACAAATCTCAGTCATTTATCAGAAGTCCAAAAATGATCCCTATTGGACAACTCTTAGTCATAGGCCCCATATAGAGCTGCTTCCCGATCTTCTCTTAAATCTATCAAAAAACAAAAATATTGCACTGATTCTTCTCAAATTTTGTTTGTATATATTTTTGCAAAATACAAGAGACTTTACCAAACATGGTCATGATCGGTCCATTTTTGGGCCAAGTCCCCATATAGATATATCATCCGATATAACTTTTTCGTATCTGCAGCTGAAAAAATTAATGAAAATCCCACTCAAATTTGGTTTATGTTTATTTTCTATATCCAGTTAGTTGGGCCTGAGAGATGGGGTCTCTAAACGCACGGTATAGGGTATCGTATAGTCGGTCTAGACCAACTATAATTTTCTTACTTGTTTATAATTTACGAACTTTTGTAAACTCTATCTTTTAAATCATACTCTCTGTCTGTCGTGGGTCAACCCCATTCCTCCTTATCCAATTGATCTGAATCTTGGCCAATAGTCTTGTTTTCAGTTAAATGTCTTCGAAAAGAATGAATGTTTTGAAATTTTTTGCGACAGTTATTTTGTTTGCATTTAAATTTGTAAATGAACGGAATGCCATGAAAAGATTTAAGATGTCTTATAAATATATCCAGTGTTTTGAACACTGATTCATACATAAAGCAAACTAAGTTGGTCATTTTTGAAGTTAATTTCAACACTTTTATTGTTTTAATCTATTAAATAAATTTACAACTTCGGAGAAACGCTCCGATTTTAAACCATAAAAGAAACTTTCCAAAAATGACCAAACTTGCTTGCTAATGTGTGAGTATTCTAATTGAAATACATAACTTATTTTATATTTAAGCTCGTCTAAATATACGTAGAAGTGTTCCAAATCGTTTAATGTTGGTCGAACTACAACTATCTTAGGTTCAATTTTGCTCTTATTCTCTTTATATATTGCCTTCATTTTTTGTAGTTTTTTTAGCATAACAATTAACCTTGTGCATGGAGTACAAAATCTTCTTAAGCTTCTAAAATTGTTGGCTTTATATTTTTGTTAACCATTTTAGGGTGAAGAATTGTTATTATGCAATCTCTCGAATATAAAAACAAGACTTAAAGGGTGTATTACCTTGTGCTCATGAAATGAAATTAATATAAATATTAAGAAAATATTTACTTACTCATATCGATTCCATCTTTAAGTATTGATTGAAATAAAATACGGGAAGCCTTATCATTAATTTCTGTTTCGAAGACCGGTATAATTTTGGTGACAAAGTTGTCGAATTCTGATAATAAATTGTTAATTTTTCCAGCAAACATAAATTCAAAGTCGATATCAATCTGTAAAAAACATATTTAGAATAAATTTTGCTTATTGAGAATATAATTTTTCAAACCAAAGATAAACACTTACGAGGTGGTACCCGTTTTCGTCGTTGAGCCTGGGCCATTCGTCCAACAACTCTTGGAGGGAAGAATTTTGAAGTTTTGCAGCTATCGCGTTCTTAATGCCGCGGTCTTCTTACAATTGGTTATTACCGATTCCCAAGGAGATATATTGCTGAACAGCCACAACTTCAAATCTTCCATTTCATTTGTAATGTGCAATTTTTTAATGTAGAATAGGTAAAGTTGCACATATGATAGATATTAATGAAAATACCTGTATTCAACAAATTTTGTGGAATTTCTAAAATGGATTCAGAAACAGCAGTTGGAGCATTTACTAAAGGCACATTGCTCCATTTCGATGGCAATTTACCAGTCGGATTTTTTTTACCCGTTTTGCGTGGCATAAAATATGTTGCCTGTATAATTGAAACAGTTTATCAAACTTGAGAATTATAATAATTGTGTCTTTCTATACTTACTGATTTTTCATTTCATTAGGAAATTTTTCTTCAATTGCGTTTGCCCATTGTTGCATCTCCATATACGACATTTTTCGATTTTTATTTTTATAAAAATCAACCAAGCAGTGCATCAAGTGCTTCTGCTGTGTTGAGGTTAAGCTTCATTTACAGTTTCCTTCAATACGAATTCGACAGTTTCACCGTTAGCACAAAGTGTTATTGCCATCTCTAAAATTGCAGAATTAGATGTAGCTATCGATGAGCTTTCTGTATGTGAAATTCCATCAGAGATTTTTTCTAGCCAATCTATTACTTTACTGGTTGCTTACTTGGACACTGAAACAGTTGCCTCATAACTAGTGATTACACCCTGGAAATAATATATAATTATGAAGATTAATTGGAGTAGCATTCACTTTATGACCACGGTTGACGAACAATTGTCTTTTCTAGAAGACAATGTACAACAATTATATGATGAAACTGTCCCTTTGAAAATAAAAATAATTACGGCGAGAAATAAACCTTGGTTCACCTCCAGTATTCGACAATCAATTGAACGTAGGGATTTAGCTTATTCCAGGTGGAAACGTTTTACAACATTACAACTTAAGGCTGAGTTTCGTTCTGCTAGAAAAGACGTTAATACTCAAATAAGAAATGCAAAATCTGTTTTTTTCTCAAGACGATTTATTTCCGCTATTGATTCTAAACAAACTTGGAAGACTCTTCGAGAAATAGGAATTGGTAATGTTGAAAAGAATAATAATTGCCCTATTGATGCTAATGAACTCAATGGGATATTTACGGATATATCAACAATACCAACAAATAACCACTTCTACAACAACAATACATTTGTCAACAGTAGCAACTCCTTTTCTGAAGACAATATGTTCGAGTTTTCTTGCGTCAGCCAATCTGAGGTTCTTACTAGCTTCTTGACAGTTAAGTCCAACGCTATTGGATTTGATAACATACACCCAAAATTCGTTAAAATTTTGTTACCATCTCTTTTACCATTTTTTACTCATTTTTTCAACACCATCATTACATCAAGCTGCTTTCCAATGAAATGGAAGCACGCAAAAGTTATTCCACTTCCAAAGTCTACTACAGAATATCGTCCGATTGCGATACTATGCTTCCTTTCAAAAGTTCTAGAAAAGCTTCTGCACTCACAAATAAGCGCATACGTACACAGAAATTGTCTTATTAGTGATATGCAATCTGGTTTCCGTCCCAATCATAGCTGTGTGACTGCCTTGGCTGATGTGTCAGAAAATATAAGACGTGAGTTAGACTGCGGAAAAGTAACCCTTTTGGTGCTTCTTGATCATTCAAAAGCCTTCGATACTGTAAACCACTCCACACTATGTATGAAGCTGAACCGTTTTTTCAATTTTGCGCCAACATCAACACATTTAATTTCGTCATACCTTACAAACCGTACTCAATCAGTGTTCGTTAACAATACATCATCGAATCCGGTGTCACTTATGAGAGGTATACCACAAGGATCAATATTGGGACCACTTTTGTTGCCGCAACAAATATCCCATTCCAGCGTACATATGTATGCGGATGATGTACAGTTGTACCTAAGTGGCTCAGTTAATTCAATCAACGCAAGAGTGGGAAAACTCAACCAAGATCTGGACACCATATGTCGTTGGGCTACTGCTAATGGCTTATGTCTGAATCCTAAAAAATCAAAATGTTTGGTGATACACAAAGGAACCATAACCCCGCATATCGAACCTGAAATCCTTATAAATGGTCAGAAAATTGAAATTGTAGAATCAGCGAAAAATCTTGGATTAGTCTTCAACAAAAATTTAACCTGGTCTGATCATATAAATTCACTTGTATGTCAAACTTATGTGAAATTAAGAACGCTTTGAGCAACGCAGGTATTTACACCTTTAAGAGTCAGGATACTTCTGGCGAAGACCTATCTTATTCCGGGACTTACCTATGGTTGTGAACTCTTTTCTAGTTGCGACTCTATAAGCAGAAATAAGCTCGATGTTTTATACAATAACATCATTAGGTATGTTTACGGGTTAAGAAAATACGACCATGTGTCTGCTTTCGCAAAAAGCCTATATGGAGTATCTTTTGAAAGCTTACTTAAGATAAGGGTACTAATACTCATACATAAAGTTATTTATACAAAAAACCCGCAATGCATGTATGCCAAAATTCAGTTTGCAAGATCGAATAGGGGCAAACTAATCATCATACCAAGACATCGACATTTAGTTTCGGAATGGCAGTTCTTTATCCATGCCGCTCCTCTTTGGAATACAATTCCACATGAACAACAGCTTAATAGCAATGAAATGCCTTTTAAAACTTTTTTGTTTAATTTTTTCACTTAACCATTTTCCATAGATTATGTGATACATATATGTAATTTTTTAATTTTATTTTTTTTTTTATTTTTTATTTTTATATTTTTTGTATCTATGCTATTTCTGTTCGTAAATAATTATAATTACTTTTTATATAAACTTTATTATTATTACTACTATACATATAAAATTTTTGAGATTGTTGATCCCTTATCCACATATAATCCTGTACTATAATTAAAAGACTTGGTCTTGTTGTACAGGATATCAATAAATAAATAAATAAATAAATAAATAAATAAATAAATAAATAAATAAATAAATAAATAAATAAATAAATAAATAAAATAAAGTTATAGAAGCGTTTAATAATGGAAATGAAGGTTAAAACAAAGATCTATTTGTTGATACAATTTTACGAGAATTACTGTGCATATAAACATTTTCCATCTTCTTCAATTTCACTACAGTTTTTCTACATGTTTTGCCTTTCGTTTTTATCTATAGGTACTATTTAAATTTGAAATTACTTTTTTTCCTTTCCATTCATATAATCTTTTTTTGAGCAGTGAGCGCTCCCCAAAAAAACTGAAATTGAGGTTTAAAAAAATTTCATCGATATCAGCTGGTTGCAATGCCTCTAAATGTGCCACTGAATTATAACCATATGTCTTTAATAATTCACATGTCGATCTATGTAATCCCCACTATTTTAATATTTTTTGAGCTTCCTCAATTTCTGAATCTTGAAATTGTAATGGCGGTATAACCATGCCTGAAATAATATTATTGTCAAGTGAAATATCATTATTGTTTATTTCAATTTCATTATTGTTGATTTCAACACTGTTACCATAAAGTTCCTAATCACTTCACAGTTTGTTTCCATATAATTTTTTTAAATTTTCACGATATATAGTTATATTTTATATTTTCACGAGATATAGTTTTTTGGTTATTTAGTTTCAAAATTGTATTAACTGAATTATAATTTTGATTCACTCACTTTAAAATACATACAATCACTTGAAATAAAAACTATCATTTGATTCTTTTGACAATTTTAGATTAAAGAAAAATACGCAAATTAAAATCACGTGTTCCTTCTGCCTCATCGTTCACTACAATGTGGTTTTCTATTCAATGCTTTTATTCTTCGAATACATCGATCGTAAATAACGTGCACTCTATTTAAAATAATAATGTTTCACACAAAACACTCGAAATTTACCGTTAAGAAATCAATGTTGTTTTTCACTTTGATTTTACGTGAACTCTATTGAAAAATCAAAATGAAATCATTTTACGTCAGATCTCAAAAAATGAATTGATGAATTGTGTGCAATGGCAATGGCATTTTGACAACTAACCGCTCAGAAATGACGCTCAGTAATAAGCCACTTATCGCTCAAACTCGTGGTTCTGCCGCTAACCGCTCTGCCGCTTGCCCCGGCCTTAGTCTGAGTGAAATTGAAGAGCCTTCTGATGCCTAAAATAAGATAATAACTAACGTCAAATCCCAATTAAAATATCCTGTAGGATACAACAAAAAAGGAAAAGTGTTTTGATTGGTGACCACCACCACCATCACCACCACTACCAAGATTCGTTTTTCGGGTCAAAAGCGATTTTTTTTTATTACAAAAGAGGTGTATGCCGCAAAAGGCGAAGTTAAACTACCTAGACCAAAATCATACTGCGCAAACTATAATGATGTTAAACATCATGTACTGTGAACAATGGCCACTGTTGAATAATTTTTTTTTTTCATTCGTTTTTCTTTTTTTTTTTGTACGTTGGAGATGATGATTTCTTGTCTTCGATGTTAAGGATGACCCATGTGGTTAACTAATTGACAGTATCGTGACTAAAATCAATTTGTTGTATTGTTATTGTTGCTGTTAATAGTTTGATATTCTCCGGCTTTAGATAGGCTCTGGTTGTGGTGATGTTGTTTGTTACCGGTGCACTGTGGCTCAAATTTTGATTTCATTGGCCAAAAGTCAAATTTTTTTTTGTCATCGATTTTTAAAATTTTTACTCCTTTTTGTAGCTTATATATCCAGATTAAGGTAGCCAAAAAATTAGGTTAAACTATTGATAATTGTGGGCGTGGCATGCTGTCAAACTCAACTGTTTTTTTTAATTCAGCAAAAGGTGTTTTTTTTTTGTTTTTTATCAAAAATAAATGGTTACTACTCGCAAGCTATCATCGATATTGGCCTGCGGTCTTTTTTATAATGTTAGTAGGATTATAGTCTTTAGTTTTTGTAAGTAGTCACAGTTCTAACGTTTGATATTAGGGGCGTTATGAAATATTTATGAAACCACTATATTTTTCTCAAATTTAAACTTTAGTGGAATAGAACTTCTAAAGGAAGTAAGGGAACACGAAACGTATACCACCCGGAGAAAGGCGAATGTATCCTGTTTAACCCTATATATACTTTTGCACCCCCCACGAGCCCCCGGTAGAACACTTTTTTCATTTTAATGAAATTACTCTAAAAAAATTACTCTAAAAAAAATTTTGTTTTTTTACTTTAGACTACGTAAAAGTAAAATAATTAAATAAAATACCTGCGAAAGGGTTTATTGGCTTTGTTTTGATCAGCAAAAAAATAAGTCATAAAATGATCACAATAGGTTCTACAGTAAACAAATGATCTCTTTCTTAATTTACCTGTTGTCAAATTTAAGGGTCAACCAAAGTCATAAACAATTTTATAAGTTTGTCAATAATCGCGGCACTAAACCACTAAAGATAAAAAACCACCCCATATTGGCGAGAAACTAATTAGTTTTACCTGATATTGAAGTCTGGATAACAAGTGCAGTTTTGTTCAATTTAAGTACTACCTGCTATGAAATTAAAGATCAATGTGTGAATAACATGTACCTAAAAATGTATAAAATGACGGATTCTATAAGGGATTACTCAATAATAAGTTAATACTTCAAGTGTACGGACGTATATTCGCAAGTGATAAAAAGTGATAAAAAAGTGATAACAGACGCAAATAAAAATATTGAGAAAAATATGGAGAACTTTAGTTATAAAGAACTGGCCGAAGAGTATTTTCGAAACAAAAACCAGGAAGATGTTCTTAGTTACGTTAAAATAAAATTAAACTTAAATTCGTCTAGTACCGAAATACAAGAGCAATTATCTAATTTCGTCAAAGTACTAAAAAAACGATTGAAAGAAGTTAACTACTGTAAACAAAAGTTTTATAATAAAAGTGCAAACTGGTTAGAAGGCCAACTTAATGTTGGTGGAGAAACAGCAAAGCTAGATAAGGCTGGAAGACCACGCAAATCATTGGACAACTGCAGCGATAGATCTAAGAGGCGGAAACTTAAAAATTTTAACGAGGAAATTGGTTCTACAAATATAAAAGAATCTTTTCTACATCAATTACGAGCACAAAACCAATTAACAAAAGTGGATATCATTGAAAAAACTTGTAATGCTAGTCCAGTGAGAACAAAGCGAATTCTTAAAAGTATACCAACTCCGAGCGATGCAAAACAGTTCACAAATGAGGAGGCATTAGCATTATTTCTGGATTTGAAATTAACAAAACACCAATATATTCAGCTCAGATTGCGTGCGATTGAAAAAGGCTCAAATATGTATCCAGCATATCATCACATAACAGCTGCTAAAATAGACTGTTTGCCATCAAAGGACACTATTACAATCACACCAATTTCGGCAGAAGTACAACTACAATCTTTACTTGATCACACAGCCAAACGCTTGCTACAATCAATAACAGGAACTGAGTTAAAGAAATATGGAAACACAAAGTTAATTCTATTTTGTAAATGGGGATGTGATGGTTCTTCGGGACAAAAACAATACAAACAAGTTGTATGTGAAAATATTTCGGACTCAGATATGTTCATGGTATCATTTGTACCATTGCGATTGAAAAAGATTTTGGAAGATTCGGAGCCTTCGAGTAGTACAACGCAAACAATGGATATTTGGAAAAATGAGACACCATCTTCTACGAAATACTGCAGGCCAATCAAATTTGAATTCAAAAAAGAAAGTCATGATGCCATTAACAAAGAAGTTAGTGATATCAAGGCCCAAATAGCAACACTACAGCCATTACAATTACAGTTAGATGGGCAGCAAATTGAAGTAAGCTACCAATTAGTGCTGACAATGATAGATGGAAAAGTAGGTCAGGCTTTGACTAACACGAAGGCTGCATCCAGCTGCATTATATGCCAAGCAACATCAAGCCAATTAAACCAAGTCCCGACAAAATCATTCGATAATACCGATGCCTTCGAATTTGGATTATCACCACTACATGCAAGAATACGACTTATGGAACACATACTAAAAATCAGTTATGATTTGGATTTCGGGCCTTCAGGATCAATAAGAAACAACGAAACCAACAAAGAGTTAAGAAGTTCAAAAAAGAAACATGTTCAAGATGAATATCGCAAATTTGGATTGATTATAGATCAGCCAAAACAAGGGTCAGACAATACAAATGATGGCAATACCGCAAGAAGATTCTTTTCAGATCCAGAAACAGCATCTGAAATAACAGGAGTGGATTTAAACCTTATTTTCAGATTTAAAATAATCCTAGAAGTACTTGCGTGCAATGAAGAAATTGACTCTAGAAAATTTGGAGATTATGCTAAGGAAACTGCAAAAATATATACAACCAACTACCCATGGAGAAATATGTCTGCAACAGTCCACAAAATCCTTTATCATGGAGAAGATGTCATTAAATATCATTTGGTGCCACTTGGAGATCTATCAGAGGAGGCTCAGGAAAAAAGGAACAAGGATTACAGATTTTATAGACAGCACAATACTAGAAAAATGTCACGAAATTCCACAAATGAAGATCTATTTAATATATTATTGGCAACGTCAGATCCGTTCATCTCCAGTATTCGAAATCAATGGAAAGTGGAACATCGGGATTTAGATGAAGAAGCCAAAAAACTACTAAAGAACAGAAATAGCACAGAACAAAATATGGAATATTTGCAATCAATATTTGAGTCTAATGAATAATAATTATAATTGCCTTTCATTGTTATTTAAGTACGAAAAACATAGTATTAGTAAAAAATAATAATAAACAGAACCTACCATTGTTACAAATGCTATTTAAATCTATTGCAGTTTTTATTCTTAAAAGGTTTCCCACATATGAATGCAATGTTTTAATAGATAAGAAAGATTCAAAAAATAAGAACCCATATTTTCATATCAAAATTAAAAAAAAAATTAGAATCATTGCGCTAATGTTTAGCAGATTTATTTAGCTAGTGTAACAAATTAGGCAGCAAACACTAATAAATTTTTCTGTAGTAATAATAATATTCCTTGAGTGTAAGCAAATTGCAAATTTGATAGCAAACATTTTTAATTTTTTAGTAATACTAGTTAAATTTCTAGTGAATTTTACTATTTTGTTGCGTGTAAAAATTTTTTTGAGTGTAAAAATTTTTTTGAGTGTAAGCATTAAAAAAATTTCATTATTACTAAAAATGTTTATAATAATTATTTAACTCCAAATATGACACTTTCTAATAAATAAAAATAAATAAAAAAAAACATATATCACGCTAAAAGTTAAAAAAAATCAAAAGTTAAACTTTGACCTAGAATTCCTTAAAAAGTACTCAATCAATTTAAATGAAATTCACACTGAGTCAAGATCAACTATCTATCTATCTATTAAAAAAAACAGTACTAAAATATTTTGATCGGTTCAAAAGTTACAGAATTTTGGCCAATGAAAAATGATTTTCAGCCACTGTGCGGTGGTAACAAGACTTCATCATAGACAAAGGAAAAAAAAAAAGAACAACAACAACATTATCGTAAGGTTTTATAATATTTATGAATGATTTACTATGCGTTTATTTTTACAACTTATATGACGATGATGCTTTCAAAAGCTTAAAAATACTTATACAACATATTACTTTTTTTAACTATTTTAACTTAAAATTGACATATAAGCAAAATAAAAAGAAGAAGAAGATAATCGTAATCATTGTTACTAAATTATGATGCGTTATGATCAGCATCACATGTTGTTGCCGTCCGTTGTCGTTATTTTGATGTGAAGCGTTAGATAAATATCATGTAAATAATGAATAATGCCAGATAATGATGATCATACAGTCCGATGTATCAGCAATTGATGAAAGGGTTGTAAATAATATTTTTCGATTTTAATTTACTTTTTAAAATGGCTGTGATGAATGTGGAGAGTAGAATTAGGTTGTTGTAATGTTTGTGCTGCAACACTGTTTGTCTTATATGTTTTTTTAACCTATAAAAATAATAGTAGAATTTAGGATTCTGCTAAACAAAAACATATAGCCATAAAGTCATAAGATCTCAACAGTTTAACACTCATTTCATACCTATTGGTTGCAATATTCCATGAGAAAAAAACACGACCACATCGGAGGATTTTCAATAAGCCACAACAAGTCTCTATAAATCGCATGAATACGTTCAAATACTAGTATGAATAGAAAGCAGAAGTGAAAAGGGAAATATGTTGCCCTAGACAAGTCTATAATATCTTTGATTAAGTTATGATGGATTAATCTGACTGAATCAAAGATGGACATCATTATCCATATTCCAGCCCTCGAAATTAGAGCGCAAATTCTAGGAAATTTTATTTTTTCATTTAATAAATTATTTTATTTTACAACACTTTTTAAATTGGTTTATGTTCAAAATTACTTTTCAATTCAACATTCCACTCTTGTTATTTGAGATGCTGCTTCTGGATTTGAAAAGAATCTTCTTGCGGTACTGCCATCATTTGTATTACCTGACCTTTATTTTGGCTGATCTATAATCAATCCAAATTTGGGGTATTTATCTTGAACATGTTTCTTTTTTGAAATTCCTAACTCCTTGTTAGTTTTGTTGTTTCTTATTGATCCAGAACAACCGAAATCCAAATCATAACTTAATTTTGTACGTATTCCATAAGTCGAATTCTTGCTTGTAGAGGTTATAATCCAAATTCATATGCATCAGTATTATCTAGTGATGTTGTCGAGACATGATTTAATTGGCTTGATGTTGCTTGGCATATGATGCAGCTGGATGCAGCCTTTGTGTTAGTCAAAGCCTTGCCTACCATTCCGTCTATCATTGTCAGCATTAATTGGTAGCTTACTTCAATTTGCTGCCCATCTAATTGTAATATTAATTACTGCAGTGTTGCAATTTGGGCCTTGATATCAGTAACTACTTTGTTAATGGCATCATGGGCTTCTTTTTTTGGAATTCACATTTGATTGGCCTGCAGTATTTCGTAGAAGATGGTGTCTCATTTTTCCAAATATCTTTTGTTTGCGTTGTACAGTAGCAGGCTCTGAATCTTCTAAAATCTTTTTCAATCGCAGAATTTCAAATCCAGATATAATGATAATGCCTCCTCATTTGTAAAATGCCTTTCATCGCACGGAGTTGCTATACTTTTAATAATCCATTTTGTTCTCACTGGACTAGATTCTTTTATATTTATACATCCAATTTCATCGTTAACATCTTTAAGTTTCCACCTCTTAGATCTATAGCTGCAGTTGTCCAATGATTTGCGTGGTCTTCCAGCCTTATCTTTCTTTGTTGTTTCTAAAGCGGCAGTAAGTTGGACTTCTAACTAGTTTGCGCTTTTTATATAAAAGTTTTGTTTATTGTAGCTAACTTCTATGTAGCATTTTTATACCCTATACCACTATGTGGTTTGGGTATAATGACTTTGTGCTGCTGTTTGTAACAACCAAAAATATTTGACCTAGACCCATCTTTATACCGATCGAATCAGAATCACTTTCTGAGTTGATTTAACAATGTCCGTCCGTCCGTCCGTCTGTGTGTCCATGTAAAGTTTGTAATCAAACTGCAGGTCGCAAATATGAATGTATTTTGATGAAATTTGGTACACAAGCTTTTATCGGCCATGGGATGAACGCTATTTGTGAGAATCGGTCCATGTTCAGACCTAGCCCCCATACAAATTACCCATATGAAATCGACATAAATTGCCATAAGATCCAAATTGTCATATAGATCTTACTCAAATTGGGTTTGTATGCGTTCATTACATCCATTAATGAGTAGTCCAAAAATGATCCCTTTGACCCCATATAGAGCTGCTTCCCGATCTTCACTTAATTCTATTAAAAAACAAAAATATTGCACTGATTCTTCTCAAATTTTGTTTGTATATATTTTTGCAAAATACAAGAGACTTTACCAAACATGATCAGGATCGGTCCATTTTTGGGCCAAGTCCCTATATAGATATAGCATCCGATACGAACTTTTTCATATCTGCAGCCAAAAAAAATTAATAAAAATCCCACTCAAATTTGGTTTTTGCTTATTTTCTATATCCAGTTAGTTGGGCCTAAGAGATAGGGCCTCTAAGGGTATATAGGGTATCGTATAGTCGGTCTAGATCGACTATAATTTTCTTACTTGTTTTAGTGCTATATAAAATTAGATAATTACTCTTGAATTTCGGTGCTACACCAATCTAAGTTTAATTTTATTTTAACGTAACTAAGAACATCTTCCTGGTTTGTGTTCCTAAAATAATCTTCGGCCAGTTCTGAATAACTGACGCTCTCCCATTTTTCTGAGTATTTAATTTGCGACTATTGTTGCTGAAATATATTATAGCAATCGAGTTTGTATTCAAATGTCACTTTCTTATAAGCCTTTTCATAAGCCATCATACAATATTTCTAGGTAAAATAAAAGGTAAGAAAATGGCATTAGTGCATTACTACCTAAAATGATATATAAAAAACCGACTATACAAATATATTACATGTGTGAGTTTTCTTTACTTCCTTTACTAGTGCATCGTTAGGTAAAATAAAAAGGTATAATAAGGAATGATAATAAAAAAGCACAGGTAACAAATGAATTACATCCTCTGTTTATTGACATTCTTATTTACAAATATATCAAGAGGGTGGTGTATTTTGTAAGCAGTTATCATTACTTGTATTAGAACAAATAATGACAATTATAAGCTATAAAATACCTAAAGTACAAATTTAACATATCATTGTATACCTACAGGACTGTTTAAATTACCGTAACTTAATTTTTTTTTTTTTTTGAGTAATTTAATTGAAATGAAAAAAGTGTTCTACCCAAGGAAAATAAGCAAAAACCAAATTTGAGTGGGATTTTTATTAATTTTTTTGGCTGCAGATATGAAAAAGTTCATATCGGATGCTATATCTATATGGGGACTAGGTCCAAAAATGGACCGATCCTGATCATGTTTGGAAAAGTCTCTTGTATTTTGCAAAAATATATACAAACCAAATCTGAGAAGAATCAGTGCAATATTTTTGTTTTTTAATAGATTTAAGTGAAGATCGGGAAGCAGCCCTATATGGGGCCAAAGGGATCATTTTTGGACTACTCATTAATGGATGTAATGAACGCATATAAACCCAATTTGAGTAAGATCTATATGACAATTTGGATCTTATGGCAATTTATGTCGATTTCATAGGGGTAATTTGTATGGGGGCTAGGTCTGAACATGGACCGATTCTCACCAATTTCAATAGCGTTCATCCCATGGCCGATAAAAGCTCATATACCAAATTTCATCAAAATATATTCATATTTGCGACCTGCAGTTTGATTACAAGCTTTACATGGACACACAGACGGACGGACGGACGGACGGACGGACAATGTTAAATCAACTCAAAAAATGATTCTGATTCGATCGGTATAATTAAAGATGGGTCTAGGTCAAATATTTTTGGTTGTTACAAACAGCAGCACAAAGTCATTATACCCAAACCACATAGTGGTATAGGGTATAAAAACAGTTGAGTTTGACAGCATGCCACGCCCACAATTAGCAATAGTTAAGCCTAATTTTTTGGCTACATTAATTTGGATATATTAGCTATAAAAATTGGACTTTTGCCCAATGAAATCAAAATCTCAGTCACAGTTTGTCGACATATATCACTACTCGACTTGCTATTTTCTATGCAAATGTGTGAAAATATGCTCTTATTTGAAGTTTGATGATATTTTCCAGAAAATTTTCCATAACGACTTAACAAAAAACTATATTCGTGAGAGCTGTATATATAAAGGAATGCTTCTTTCAAGTTTCAAAGCATTCCGTCAAAAATTTTAACTTGGAAGTACTACTACTCGACAAAAAAAAAAAAAAATAAGAAATAAAAAAAGATTTGAAAATTTTGTTCACTCTCCGTAATTGACTTTATTTACAGATTAAGACATTCCGATTATAATTGAGCTCTGGGAAACAACAATTCAAAAGGATCAGTCACTTTCTATGTAATTGTGTGAAAATTTGCTGTTATTTCAAGTTTGATGTAACTTTAAAAAAAATGTCCATCACGGTTTGCAAATATGTCGAAACAATCTTCTTAATTCTTTCATACAAATGTATGAAATATGCACGCCAACATTTTTGTCGAAATGCTTTGAAAGTTTGAAAATATACATATCCTCTACATATATTCAGATTGAAATGCTAAAAGTTTTTTTCTAAGTGTTTTTGAAAGCTTTTTGTAAATAGGCATCAAACGTATACGAAAAACATATTTTCATACATTTTAGTGGAAAGTCGATGGTCTTTTTCAAGTAGTAGTGAGCCCACTCAATAGTTTTTATCAGAATGTTTCAGTATTTCAGGAATTTCTTACCAACCGAATTTCGATGAATTTGATAACTGGGTTATGATTATGATCGCAATCCTATTGCCTTAATAGTTAAGATGATATCACAATAGAATATGGTTAACTGCTAAAAAATTTCTGTTTACAAAATCGAAAATACAATTGCTTTGCTTTAGAAAAATTCGGTTACCGAATTTTTTGTCCATGTGTACTATATTTTTAAATTGCATGATTTTTGTGGGGCTTTCTATGAAAAAAAGTTCGCTTTGTTAAAATAGAAAAGTTTTTTTTTGTTAACATGTCAAAAAACCATGAATTAGAATTAGAAATTTCCTTCTTATCCATCCAACACCTTCTCCACATTTGGTCCAATTTACATTTTTCTTATTTCGAATCTTAAAAAATAGCTGAAAAAGACTTGGCTCTAATTTCGAAATCATTACTGAGATACATACCTATTTTAAAGCGTTGGAAAAACAATGATTCTGAAATAAATCAAAAATTTGAAAATTGCTGGATTACGAGTGTAGAGCTTAAAGGAGATTAAGTTGAAAAATATAATGAATTTGGTATAAAAAACTATTCCAAACCAAGTGCTTTTCATAACCCCCTCTTACTTATTACTTGGGAATCAATAAAAACTCACTCATTAAGATGAAGGGACAAGTACCATCTTCATATATTTTTTACAAATTTGATAAAAAAAAACAGTTTTAAGATAAGAAAAAATTTTTATTATGTGATATCGACCTTTGTTGTTGTATGCCATGGTAGAGGGTGACCTCCTTTAGATTACCGCAATTTTAGGATACCCACAGAAAATCACTTCAATGATTTTTTCATTATTTTTTTTATTAAATAAGACAGATTATTCTTTTAACAAATTTTGACATAATAAATGGAAAGATCCAAAAGCTTATTTTCTTCGTTTAAAAGGGGATTCCCTATAATTATTTTGGTACAAATGAAGTAAAATTTAACGATACGGCCGACAAGAAAACATGTCGTTCAATTAATTTTCTATCTTCTATTACATGTGTAAATTTCAGATAACGTCCTTGCCAGTCACAATACCTTTATTTACAATAGTTGAATTTATTTTAAAATTTAATTTATTTTGACTCGTGATGCAAATTAAATTTATTAAATTTATTTTAACTTGGTGATGAAAAACTAAAATATTTTCATTTATTTTTAGGGCA
Source organism: Cordilura impudica (assembly GCA_963682025.1). Classification (NCBI taxonomy): domain Eukaryota; kingdom Metazoa; phylum Arthropoda; class Insecta; order Diptera; family Scathophagidae; genus Cordilura; species Cordilura impudica. The sequence goes on along the minus strand of OY821517.1, from coordinate 321,166,814 downwards.
TAATATCTGGTCATTCGACTAAAGTTTATTCCTCTATTAAATAAATAATATAAACGTTAAATGAACGCCTTTGGTTGAATCAATGTCTGTACAATTTTCGGTTATGACAATAACTTGAACATAAGCAGCAACAAACAACGCCTCTGCTATAAAAAAAAAAAAACTAAAGTTTGTTTTCCGCTTATTATTTAACATCGCCACCATAAAAATGTGTAAGCCATTCAACAATATTTGTGGTACTTCAAACACACACACTATGAGGAATCATACTCATACCACCAACATTGAATAAAGAAACTACTTAGATATAATAAATATGAATATATTTTCCGCTATTTACTGCTATCTTCATCTTTAACACTTTTTTCATCAATAATTTGACAAACAAAACAGAAAACTTTATTTGACGTTAAGTCTAACCTTATGTGAACTCATTCGTTTTATTGTTTATGGGTTATTTCATAAACACATATGAAACATATACAAATATATAAAGTTATAATTGGTCTAGTCTGGTGATATTATCGTCTATATATACATTTAACAATTTAGAAATCAAATTTACGGACCTTAACATGAAACCTGGTTCAAAAATGGATCGAAACAGATTCTAAATCTACTTTCTTAATAAATTTAGCAATGTTCTTTTGTCAGGTCACCAATATAAGGCTATTTGAATGAATATTGATATAGAACTTTCACTCGGTTTCGGGTAGACGAACTTTAGTAGCACCACGCAATTAGACGTTGTTTTCTGTTTTTTGAAACCTGTTAGCACCCAAAAAGTAACATGTAAGTTTCCAACTTACTCAACTAAGAAATATTAAAAAATTTAATCTTCTGGCATAAGTAGTAATATGGCGGCGTGAAAAGTCAAAGAAATAATTAAAAACTTACAAAATGAGTTCAACATAAATTAGATTACTTTAAAAGGAAGTTTCCCTACAATATCTGTATAATTATGTGATCTATAATTTGGGGAAAATATGTCCAAAGGTGATACCCTAGACTACTGATGGTATATTTATTTTGTGCCGATGTTTGCAACTATCAAAAATACTTGACGTAGCCCCTTCTGTATTGAGCAAGGTCCGTCCGTTCACCTATTTGCCTGCATATTTGTTTTTGTAACGGCGCGCTCTCATCGCGATATATTCCCCTTGCCACCCTGATTACACCTAAGCATTTTATTATGACGGATGGTTATCTAACAGTTTTGTCATAAGCTTTATATTTATCCTATTCCCCAATCCTAGAAGTAGAACAGGTTCGGTGTTCTGGGACATCTATCCTGCATGATGCAACAAATAACTGAGTCACATAACTTTAAAGTTTTCTTCGACTTCAATATATTTATTCATTTATTTATTTAATTTAATTATTTAACAATACAGTATAACAAGAACGAGTCTTATATTACAATACTGGGGAGATATAGGTACAAATTATATTTTGTTAGAAAAAAGGGGGAGACAAAAAAAAAAATTTTTTAAATTAAAAAAGTAATTATAACTTAGTAATAAGATATCAATCAAAGCAAAATGTTAAAGTTAATGCGAAATTTAAAAAATAATAAAAATCGTAAATGAAAAGATATATGAACTTTATTTAAAATAATCAGAAATAGCTGATTTAAAATGGTTTGCATTACTTATAATTTGAATAGTAGGGGTAGATGGTTCCAAAGCCAGATGGAGTTTAAAAAGAAGTGTCTTTTCGACATTTCTTTCCGATGTGGAATGGTGTTTATTCGTTTTCCTCTGCTTGATCTTGAAAAAAATAATTCTTTTATAAAGGTATCCAGGTTGTATTGTGTAGATCAGTTTGTGTAGAAATAAAAGTGTACGGCATTTTAAAGATTTTCGAAAGAGATATTACAAATCTGTTTCGAGAACTCAGAAATGCTGCTTCTTCTTTTGCGGCCAAAAACGTATCTTGCTATATTGTTATAAGTAACATTAAGCTTTCTCATGCATAATGTATCACAGTTTGCGAAAAGTTCGCATCCATAAATAAGTGTTGGCAGCAAGTAAGTTTTAGCAAGTAACATACGAACAATGAATGGAGTACAATAGTGGGTCATCCACAGATTTCGCAACATTGCGTAAGTTTTTCCACAAATAGAATTAATATGATTAGACCAGTTGAGTTTTCTGTTGAATAATACACATAAATATTTAGCTGTTTCGGATAACCCAAGTCTTGAGTTGTTAACCAAAATTGGTGGCAATTCATTAAGTATATGTTCTGTTTTGCCAATAATCAAGGCTTTAGACTTGCCTGCATTTAAACAAAGACCATTTGCTGAAGCCCATTCCCAAATTTTGTGTAAATCATGATTTATTTTGTTAATACAGTCTTCTATATTAGTTGGTTTATAGCTTATGTAGAGCTGCATATCATCTGCATTCATTTGTATTCCACAATAATCGAGACAACAAGGAAGATCATTTGAAAATATTGCGAAAAGAAGAGGTCCAAGTATCGAACCCTGTGGACCACTCTGGAAACTAATAGATTAGTAGATGTATCAAATCCAAGGTATACAGATTGACTTCTATCATGTAGATAAGAATAAATTAACTTAACAGCGGTATTTGAAAATTTGCACATCCACTTGTGTTTAAAGCAAAGAAGAGAGTGTTCTACTGTATCAAATGCTTTAGAATGATTCAGCAAAATAAGAAATGATATCATATTATTATCCAAATTAGCTCTAAGCTCCTTCGAAACATCAACCAAGGTAGAAACACAACTATGTTTAGGTCTGAACCCAGACTGTTTATCAGTAAGTAACGAATTTTCATTTAAAAAATTGGTCATTTGAATATTGATTAAACGATCAAATACTTTAGAAAGATAAGGTAATATTGCTATTGGTCGATATGTTTTATCATTTTTGAGGATGGGAATAATTTTTGCATGTTTCCACGTCGTAGGGAAAGTTGAAGCTGTAATTATCGCGTTAAAAAAATGTGTTATGTGTGATAAAATATATGGCAGAAGTAACTTCAAAAATTTGGGATGAACTCCATCATGTCCAAGAGAATTTGATTTAATAGTAAGTATAGATTCCATAATGTCTTCCTGAGTGAAATGTACGAAATCAAAATTTAGCGGATTTTGCTCGGTTGAATTGCTTTCGATGTTAGTTGTTGAATTGGGGTTATTGGTATATGAAGTATTGTTATTGTAATAGTTGACATTGCATCAGGCATTGGTATATTGGTAAATTCATCATTTAATTTGTTAATATCAATATCATTTTCGACTTTTGCATCTACGTTTACAAAACCAATATTTCGAGTTTCTTTCCACTTCTTCTTTGAGCAAACAGCTGATTTAAATTTTTCTTCATAATAATTTGATTTTGCAGATCTAATTTTAGAGTTCACTTCTTTTCGGCAATTTTTTAAAGTGTTATGCAGCTCCGTTGTTTTCACGTTTCCACCTTTCATATGCTTCATTTCTGTTAAATATCATCAGTCTGTTACTGACAATGCAGATTCCGGGCACAGGGGGGGAGGGGGGGGGTGCAAATAGCAGAACAAATTCTCTGTGTATGTCCAAAAATAATTACCAAAAAGTCCCAGAGGACTTATCGACAAAGCATAACCGTCAATATTACTCCTTTCTGTAACTCATGGAGTAGGCCATCGTAGATTACAAAAAGGGTCCTAGCACTGAGCCCTTTGGAACATCTGCCGATTCAATTTAGTCCTCCGATCAGACATCAGTTTGTCTGTCTGTTGTCTGGCTGGCTATGTCCATCTAAATTTTTAATCAAACTATAGGTCACAAATATAAACATATAATTGCACGAAATTCGGTATACAAAAATCTTGTCGGATAAACGACATCCGCTATTTAAATTTCTAAAAATCGGTTCATATTCAAAACTAGCCCCCAGATAAATAGCCCCTATGAGATCGACTTAAATCATCATAGGATCCATGTAATTATATGTAGATATCTGTTAAATTTAGATTCTGTGTGTTTATGAGTTATCTAAATAAATGGTCCAAAAATAACCATTTTAAGCCATAGCTTCCATATAAAGCTGCATCCCGATATTCACTTAAATCTATTAAAAATCAAAAAATATCGCTTAAAGCTCTCTCAAATTTGTTAAGTACACTTTTTTGAGAACAATTAGTGATTTTACGAACGGTCCATTTTCCTAAATGATCCCATGGCAAAATAGAATCCGATGTGAACTTTTTTATATCTGCAGGGAACAAATTAGTAGCCAATACCACTGAAACTTGCTTCATTCTTATTTTCTCTACCCGGACTATTTCTCGAAATTCATAGCATAAGGTATCGTTTAGTCGGTCCAACCGTTTTTTTTTTTTTTTATTTATTAACCAACACTTCGGGGATGCCCCCTACAGATGCAGCGCATTGTGTTGATCTCAGAAAATAGATTATGTGAAGGAGGAAAGAGGGAATAGTGATATAACTTAATACAACTATGTGGTACATTTATGCTGACGTCTATAACTACCAAAAATATTTGAACTAGAATCACTTTCTGAGCCGATTTAGCGATGTCCGTCCGTCCGTACGCCTGTCTGTAAACTTTGTAACCAAAGGTCGCAAATATAAACATATTTTGAAGATATTTGGCGTATAAGCTTTTATGGGCCACAGCATGAACGCTGCTAAAAGTGTTGAAAATTGGTGTATTTTCAGAGCTAGGCAACATACATATGACCCCCATGGAATGGACTTAAATTGTCACAAAATCCAAATTATCATACTCTCATAATCCTATATGCAAATTCTTAGTCATAGCCACCCTCATATAAATGTCCTCCCGGTCTTCACTTAAATCTATCAAAAAACAAAAATATTGCACAGATTTTTCTCAAATTTGGTTTGCATATGGTTTTGCAAAAAACAACACTAGCCAACAATGTTTTGGACTGGAGCAACCAAATACCTTTCCTAAGGTAATTTGTTGGGCTGAATTCGAATCTGTAATCGATTTTTCTCTATTGCGTCAGGTTTTCGAGATACAAACAAAATGTTTTTATTCGCTTTTTACATAAAAAATCATTAGTTTATTTAAAAATCCATGAATTTTTAAAAGTGAAAGGCGTTATTTGAACGTCGTTTGTATTGTATTCGTTCGGTTTAACATATTAGAGTCCAGCAATAGTTTCCCAGCATGCTTTTTGTCCCAAAATTCCTGATAATTTCTTTCGATTTTCATTAAATCTTGTTAAGCACGCTCCCCTTGTTCGTCGCTCACCGCACCTAGGTTTTGTATAAAAAAATCTAAATACGAATGAAGAAAATGCATTTTGAGTGACATTCGTGCACTTATTTCGTGATAATTTTTCAATAATTCAGCAACAATTCGGGAAAACCCGCTAACAAATATTTAACTGCTGCACCATCTTTGTCCAGAGCCTTGACAGAGTTCTTAACAAGGCCCAATTTTATGTGCAGCGGCGGAAGAAGAACGTCATTTGGATTAATTAATGATTTATTTTCCTGGCGGATACTCATTTCTTTTTGGCTACTCTGTTCTGACGTAATGATGACATGTAGCGCGACTATCCCATAGACAAAGAAAATAACAATATTTTGTGCAACCCCTTGCATACCAGTCAACAAACTAACGACCTGAAACAGATTAATTTACAGTTGTTTACGATGGTCTATAATATATATACAAAGAAATTTAAATCACACTACTTAAGGTCACTACAGATCTTTCATTTATGATCGCTGTATTTGAGTAATGTCAAAATTTCAGTCATTGATTCGTAATTTCCCTTTGTGTTAATGGCATGAGCAATTGGTATGGATAGTTTTTCATTCCCATTATGCAAAAGAAGATCCTTTTACTGTACTTGGAGCCATCAGTAAATAGTCCCCATTCAGTTTTGTCATATGGCTGGTTCATTTTTTGAAATAAACCATCAATATCAGTACAGTAATAGAATAGAGTGTTTCTTTTCAAAAATTCAGCCAATTCCAAGCTTATATCTCTCTAGATTGTTACTTTTGTTCCAACTGCAAGATGTTTCCACTGCTGCATGCGCTAAGCTAGTAATTCTGCGTCTTTCTTCGTTAAATGTAAATCCCGAATTAAATCATTCAGCTCAGCTTGAGTCACTAAATGGCGTTCATCGTCAGCCTCATACAAACTACCACTGCTAGTGAAAGATGTTGCGGACTCACTGCTGGTAGCACTGGGAATGACTGGTAATGGATCATTTGGTGGACGTTGAACTGGTCTCGAAACTGATGGGACATTCGCGTAAGTAATATTTTTCGATTTTTCATATTGAATTCAGCAATTTTTGTTAAACAGAAATAACAATCGGTTTGGTGGTTACCTGACTCCTTCGAAGTACTGGAATTCAAAAATCGAAATAGATCTTCTTACCATTTGACCACTGATATAAAACAGTTCGGCAACTATTGCAAAACATTGCCGGTGTCCACGGTTTGTACAAGTTTCTGACAGCAAAACCAAATTAAAGTAAATATGCCTATTTCAATGATTCTGATATTTCATATCCTTTTTTCCAACCAAATATTCATCACACACAAAGCAAAAAATAGCTTGAATCAGTAACATGCGCTCTACCTGGCATGCTTAAACGCTACTACTACGAAGATTTAGAATGAAATTAATAATTGTGAAATTGTATACAAGTATCAGTAAAATAGTCAGAACGCTATATAAAATTATATTTTTTTAAGTATTACACTGTATTTGTAATATTTCTTTAAAACTACATATCGTCACATAAAACGCAAAACGCCGTAACTAATATTTTTATTTTTTTACAGGAGAAGCAAAAAAACATCATAAAACAAAAACTATCTTAAACTTAAAACCCAAGTTTTAGAATCAAGCTGAAAAATAAAGTTGAATTTTTATTTATGAAAGCCAATTTATGGTAAAATAGTAGTTTTTAAGTAAAAACTAAAAAACAAAATGATGACTTCAAAATCTGTCAAAATTCTATCCTGGTGTTTATATTGCAGCTGAATAACAAATTAAGTCCTTATCTTCTTTCGATTAAAAGGCCGCCCTTGATAGTTTATTTTCCAGTGTATAACAAATTAGTCCAAATATTGCTAAACATTTTCTGCGACTCCAAATCACTAAAAGAAACAATAATAACGGTATTGTAGGGTAAATTACTTTTTTAATTCTGAATTTCAATAGATAATTTCTGAAATTCAATTGTTATTTTCTGAAATACATTTGATAATTTCTGAAATATATTTCATGTTTTCTG